>JAJHPC010000016.1:10927925-10935425 GCA_024447665.1 Juncus inflexus
CGGCGTACCAAGGCGTCACTCCATGAATAGCGTAAAGTTGTTCGTCTGGGAAGAGCTCGTTTATGGGGAGTATATCGCCTGCTTTTGTCGGGAGTCGGCTGAGATGATCGGCTACCAAGTTTTCGGCGCCTTTCTTGTCCCGAATCTCCACGTTGAATTCTTGCAGAAGAAGGATCCATCGGAGAAGTCGAGGTTTGCACTCCTTCTTTTTCATCAGGTGTTTGAGCGCCGCATGATCTGAAAATACCACAACCTTCGTCCCGACCAAATATGATCGGAACTTTTCCAATGCAAAAACAATGGCTAATAATTCTTTTTCAGTTGTTGTGTAATTTCTTTGGGCTTCGTCTAGGGTCCTAGAGGCATAGTAAATAACATGAGGATCCTTACCAACGCGTTGGCCCAAGACTGCACCAACGCACAAGTCGCTGGCGTCACACATGATTTCGAAAGGAAGATTCCAGTCGGGAGGCTTGATGATTGGAGCCTCGCATAATTTCCCTTTTAAGATGTTGAATGCCTCCTTACACGCGTCATCGAACTCGAATTTCACTTCCTTTTGGAGAAGGCGACACATGGGTTGGGCGATCTTGGAGAAATCCCAAATGAACCGCCTATAGAATCCCGCGTGGCCGAGGAAGGAGCGTACATCTTTTACGTTGTGAGGGTATGGAAGCGTCTTAATCACATCAATCTTTGCCTTGTCGACCTCCAAGCCTTTTCCTGAGATTAAATGCCCTAAAACAATTCCTTGGCTCACCATAAAGTGGCACTTCTCAAAATTTAAGACAAGATTAGCTTCCACACACTTTTCCATTATTAGGCCCAAATTATGGAGACACTCGTCAAATGAGTTGCCATAAATGGAAAAGTCATCCATAAATACCTCAATGAATTTAGAAATATATTCAGAAAAAATAGAGATCATACACCTTTGAAATGTACCCGGTGCGTTGCACAACCCGAAGGGCATCCTTCGATAGGCAAATGTACCAAATGGGCACGTGAAGGTTGTTTTCTTTTGGTCATCGGGGTCGATGGCGATTTGAAAATATCCCGAGTAGCCATCCAAGAAGCAATAGTAAGGTCGTCCTGCTAATCTTTCGAGCATTTGATCGATGAAGGGAAGAGGGAAGTGGTCCTTCTTTGTTGCCGCGTTGAGTTTTCGATAGTCGATGCACACTCTCCATCCATTTTGCACTCGTGTTGGCACTTTTTCTCCTTCGGCATTCTCCACAATCGTGATTCCTGTCTTCTTGGGAACCACATGGATTGGAGATACCCATTCCGAGTTTGCTACCGCATAAATGATCCCCGCATCAAGAAGCTTGAGAAGCTCCTTTTTCACCACCTCCATCATGACGGGATTCAGCCTTCTTTGTGCTTCTCTCGAGGGTTTGGAGCCTTCCTCGAGTGAAATTCTATGCATACAGGTTGAAGGACTAATCCCAGGCATGTCGGCTAGGGTCCACCCAATTGCCTTCTTGTGTTGTTTCAGAACGTCGACCAAGCGATCTTCTTGCTCGGGTGTTAGGTTGGAAGCAATGATGACAAGTAGAGTCTCCTTAGGTCCAAGGTAGGCATATTTGAGATGCTCGGGTAGCGTTTTGAGCTCAAGGTCGGGTGCCATCTCGATTGATGGAGGCATTCTTTTTCCTAAAATCTTAAGTTCGCTTGAAGTTGGACTTGAAAAAGAATAAACCTCTTCTTTTCTACAAATTTCAAGATTAGGCAAGTTTTCATTTTGTATTTCTTCTATCACTACATCACTTTTAATTGGATTTGTATCTTGTAGTAATTCATTTTCATTCACATTTTCTAATGCATTTACATGTTCTAAATCATCCCAAAAGTCATCAAAATCTGAATTAAGTGAATTTAAAGAATTTAAATACTCCCCTTCGAGATGCTCTTCCACTAGCTCGTCGATTTCGTCAATGACACAAATGCTAGAAACATTGTAATCGTCGGGGTATTTGATTGTGTCAAAAATGTTGAAGGTGATTTTCTCGTTGTCGAATTCCATGGATAATGTGCCCGAATGGCAGTCGATCCTTGTGCGAGCTGTTCTCAGAAAGGGTCTCCCCAAGAGAATGGCGGATGAGTCGGTGTTGTCGCCCATTTCGAGTATGTAGAAGTCCGCCGGGAATACCAATCCATTCACCTTAACTAGTACATCTTCCGCAACACCCAAGACTGGGGCTACAGAGCGATTTGCGAATTGCACCATCACACGCGTATCTTTGAGCTCGCCTAAACCCAAGGTTTCATAAACGGATCTGGGCATCACATTGATTGAGGCGCCCAAATCAAGCATGCACTTTGCGAGTTGTTGGAGTCCGATGGTGCAAGGAATGGCAAATACTCCAGGATCTTTCTCTTTTAGAGCTACTCGTGTATTTATGCTCATCACGGAGGGTAGGTTTATCGTTTCATTTCCCTTTAACTTCCTCTTGTTTGTACACAGGTTCTTGAAAAACTTCGCATAAGGAGGAAGCATTCGGATTGCGTCGATGATTGGGATGTTCACCTCCACTTTCTTGAACACTTCAAGAATATCTTTATCGAGCTCATCTTTCTTGGTGTTTATCGCCAAGTGATGTGGAAAGGGTGCCTTTGGCGTATGAGATTTCTCTTTTGGTGCCTCCTTGTCTTTCTCTTGAACCTTTTCCTTGACACCTTTTCCTATTTCTTCCCCCTTGTTAATAATTTCACATTCAACATTTTGTACCTCGTTAGTGCTCGATTCGTCTCCTTTTGGTCTTTGTACCACTACTTCCTCCTCTTCTCTAGGGAATTCCACTTGCTTCCCACTTCTTAATTGGATCGCGTTGATGGGCTTGAGATTTGTGGGGTCTGATCCTTGAGAAGGTAACTTATTCCCCATTTGTCCCTTTAGCACGTTGACTTCGCTTGCGATTTGTTTAACTTGCATTTTGAGGTTTTGCATTTGTCGACCTTGGGTGGCTTGGCTTTGGGCAAGAGTGGTAATTTCCCCTTTTAACTCATCCTTTATATTGTTTATAAGTGAGGTTTGCCCTGATATTTGTCCCGACATTCCTTGCATCATGGCAAGAATTTGAGCAAATTCGGTGTTTGAAGATGAAGCTTGAGGAGTTGGAGGTGGGGGTTGAGGTGCTTGTTGTTGTTGAGGCTGGTGTTGAGATTGTGCATTCGGATGAACATACACTCCAGATTTTTGATAACCTTGTTAGGTTTGTTGAAATTGAGGGTTGTCTCGCCAACGGAGATTAGGGTTTTTCTTCCAAGGTTCGTATGCATATTGAGGGCGTTGGTAACCATCCACATGGTTCACGTCTTGAAGAGTATCACATTCGTCAGTTGCATGGTCTGTGCTTGCACAAAACTCGCATGGTGTGGGTTCCATCTTTGCCTCTACAGCCTTAAGCACCTTGTTGAACTTTGTCTCGAAATTTACCGTGATGCGAGATTCCATAGCTTTGAGATCCATAGTGCTTGTTATGTTTACTTGCCCTAAGTTCCCATCACGATCCAAGTTTCCCTCAGTCATGGTTTCGATGAGTGCACGCACTTCGGCAGGAGTTTTATCGTTGAAAGATCCACCAGCCGAACATTGAAGAAGACGGCTTCTAGCGCGTTCATCCCTTGGATAAATTGGTCAAGTAAGGAGGTTTCGGTGAGGTTATGGTTAGGGCAAGAGGCGCACAATCGCATGAAGCGCTCGTAATATTCTTGAAGGGTTTCGTCGCCTCGTTGTTGAATGTTGGTAATCTCTTTGCGTATCTTAGCGGTAAGCGTGCTTGGAAAGTACCGCTTAAGAAAGCACTTTGCCACATCGTCAAACGTCTCGAATGGTCCATCCTGTAAATGATTTAGCCAATCCCTAGGGGCAGCTCCTAATGTATGAGGAAAAAGGATCAACTTAATGTTGTCCAGATTGTCAGTTTTTCCAAATAATGCAGTGCATTTCATATGGAATTCATCTAAATGTGCATATGGATTATCATTTTTATGCCCTTCAAAAATTGGTAAAGCACTTAACATAGATGGACTTATCTTAAAGTTTGGTACTCTAGGTATAACAATGTTTCCAGGATTTTCTTGAATCTTGTGCTCTAAAAATTCTCCTAATGTTCTTTGTTGAGCCATTTGTACGTTTATTAATGTTTCTTTAAATTCTTTTTCAACTTCTTGATTTTTAAAATGAGATGAAGATGATGATGATGTTGGTGAAATAGATTTAGAATGAGGAATAGAAGGAGATGGAGACACGGGTCTTGGAGTCGAAGACGGGATGATGAAAGGTCGAAATTGAGCTTCTTCTCGTGGCTCTTCCACCTGGTGTAGCTCTTCTTGTCGTACTCGAGGCCCTTGCGTGAAAGGAGAAGCCTCTTCTTGTCGCGTTCCTTTGCTTGATGAAGTTGCGCCTTGCTCGCTTCGCGCCTTGTTCCTCTTGATCTCTCTTAAATGCTTGTTGATGTCCTTCTTGCGAGGAGTGTGTACTTCACCTTGTGATCTTGTCTTTCTCATAAACCTTCAAAAAATTCAAGAGACAAAAACACTAGAGAAAATATGAGATGGGTTAGTTAAAAACTTGATGCAAGCCGCCTCCCCGGCAACGGCGCCATTTGTAAATCGCGGTAAAATCGTCGTTGAATTTCACACAATTTAACAAAACAATTTATATTTCCCTATTAATCAATTACGAGTATGAGTGGTAATGAGTTTAGGGGTCGAACACAAGGAGGTGTGGCCTCAAGTATTAACTAGTCTCAATGATTATTCTTTAGTATAAAATCTTGTAATTCAAGGGTTATTAGATGAATTTCCAAGTTTAAATCTTATTTTCAACCTTATTGTAAAAATTCAGCACGTCACACTTTGGTGTTTTAATTCGTAACTTGACCAAATAAACTCCGATTCCAACACACAAGATACCGTTGGAAACTAGAAAGAGAGATCTATGATATGATACTTTGCTGGTATTTCTATTTTATTCAAAAATTTCGAGACATTTGTAGTTTAAATCCAGATCTTACTTCAGATTCATACTTAATTCAACAGTAACTTCAGAAATTTATAGAAAAATCACCAAGTCTTGAAAAATTCCAAAATTTATACAGAAATTCAATTATCAAGTTTTAGATTATCTGTTAAAATTTCATAAAATGATGTTTTGTAGTTTGGGATTTATAATGAAAATTCAGATCTGGACCAGAAACTAGTTCTGACAGACCAATACTCACAAAAGTTGGTATATCTCCTAATCTGATTTAACAACTAATATCTTAAAATTCATATTTGGATTCTACACTTCAAAATACTTCCAGTAGGACTATTTTTGTATTTTTAGTATTTATTTTTGTATTTTTAAAAATTCAGAAGAAAAGAAACAGTAAATCTGGACTGAAAGTTTAAAAACAGAAATATTACAAAATTAGAAAATTGATATCTCACAGATTACAAATCGATATTGGGCAAATTTTGGTTTGAAAATTATCTACTAAATGAGAACTAAATTTTAAAAATATTTATTTAAATTTTCAGATCGGAATTAGACACGAAATTAAGGTAAAAACACTGAAAAATAGAAAAGCAACAGCAGCAAAGCTGAAATTGGATTAGGATTTGATTTTTGGTTTAAAAATAGGGATTTGAAGGAAACTTGTGATGTGTAACAATCATTAATCACTTAGGGTATAACTTTTCAGATTTAAATGATAGATTTGAGCGATCTAAGCTAAGATCCACTCAAGAAATTGATTCAATTACTAGTTTAATTCAAAACAGCCATTTTAAACAAAACTTCAATTCAATCAATCACAACTCCAAATTAATCACACAAAATACTAAGCTAAATATTCCAGATGATTAACAAGTCAATAAACCTCAAATTTAATAGGTCAATTGACGAAAAATACCAAGCTAAGCACTTTTCCCCAATTTATTCAAAATTGTGTGTGTTCATGACTATTCATTCAAATTCAGCAAAATTACACGAAATTAAAGCAAGATTTCATGCATACAAACCACAAATTCCTTTCCCTTTCTAGATTTACTCACTCATAATCACAAGAACAAGAATTGGACAAGATTTCATCATGATTATTACAAAATTGGGTTCTTGTGATCTAAAATTCAAATCGACTAATTAAAAGAGAATTAAAATAAACCGAGAGTTGGAAGACCAGCCAGTAGCTTCCTTGAGTCGATTTGAAGATCCAATTGCCGCTCGATTCAAGCTAGAATCGACCGATTCGAATTTTCCCCAAATCAGCCCCAAATTGCGCAATTTCACTCAAAAATGAAAATTAGAGCTCAAGAAAGCTTGAAACTCATTAATGGAGATTCTAGAGGTTAGAGAAGATGATTGAAGAGTGGTGTATAAGTTAAGGAGAATGGGAGAATGATTCTTTTTAGAGAATGGATGAAAGAGCGTGTTTTGATGGATTGAAATACGGTTCTTTATATAGAGAGTTCAGGGATATTTTGGGGCTTGTGATTGGCTCAGGTAGATCAAGGGATTGTACTGAAGATCTGGACCAAGTTTCGTTGAATTTCGTTGAGATTTGAGTGATTTTTGGGCGGATGAACTTTTCCCCTGTTTTGATTTGGCGGACAGATTTGGATCGGTTTAAAAAAATCTTTTGTTTCGTTTGTGGCAAAGTGGGTCGGAAAAAATTGAAATGAGTCAGGTTTTTGGCGCTGAATCTTTGAACAAACGTCCCCGATCTCCTGTGTCGCAGCCAGTCAAAATTCGTGAAATGAATCGCGTTGGGCGCGAGTACAGTTTCTGCCAAATTTTCGTTTCTCTTCAAACAATCACTTATAACTCTTGATTCGCTATTTTTTAGCACGAAGTTTCCATAAGAAAGATGTTCCTCTCGTTCTTACCAATCTGTGGGGCTTTGAATGATGCAAAACGGTTGAGTAAAACTCGAGTTATTCAAATTTTACCAACTGCTGCCCGGTATTACCTCCAGCTCCGCCATTAATGGCTTCTCGAGCTCAAACTCGAGTTTCAGCCAACAACATTGAAAATTATGACTTAGGCACTTATTTTTCTCAACCCCCCAAGATGCTACAAACTGAATTTTATGTTCTAATTATCCTCCATTTACTCGAATTTCATCGTTAACCACCAGCTTGAGAATTAACCCGAAAACCACCAAAGTGGTGATTAGAACTCATATCTCCATCCGTTTTTCGATCAAATTACCATTCCATAGAGATGCACCATGAAGTTTACAAGCCTCCCATTCTATTTTTAGCTTCTAATACCTCATGAACCTTGAGTTTCAACAATGGCGGCAAAAAATAGTTTCAAAAATCTGTTCAAGTTATTTCGTCAAACAGTTCGTGTGCATAAGTTCAAACGCGAATATCTCACTCATTTCTTTATAGTTTTCTGTGTTCTTGATATCCATGGAAAGAGGGGAGAGAGAAGAAGATAATGGAATTGGTTTTACATGAAAAGGAGGTCTGTGAACCAAGATATGGACTTAAAAACTTTCAGCC
>JAJHPC010000016.1:10945425-10995425 GCA_024447665.1 Juncus inflexus
TCAATGCACAAATATTAAAGCAGTAAACGAAAATAAAAACATACATAAAAGGCCTCCACCTGCAGAGGAAAAAAGCTACTACATTGCGAAAACAAAGTGAGACAGAGCCAATCCAAATTAAAGCCATCCTATCAGACCTCAGTACAAAAGTAAAGAAAAAGATTACAAAAGCAAACCACAAAAAAGAAATAGAGAAGAAAAGAAATTAAAAAAAACTCTCATCTCATCGATCTACCCAAAAAGCATGCACACCCGCACACATACACACACTCACCGCGCACTAAAGAGAGCAAGAGATTCCCCTCTCTTATATCCTCATATCACCATTCTCTGTTAAACCTTCCTCTCTCCTCCCCTCTCCTCCTTTGTTCTCTATTCATATTATGTGATGTTATACTCTACAATTAGTTCTACATGGATACACTGTTCAGGCTAGTAAGCCTGCAATCCTCTGATCAGCAATCCTACAATTCAAGTCGCACCTCAAGCAGTTCCCGTTCATCTTCCAAACAAAACTACAGCAACAGTACGACTAACAACAACTCCTACTACTATTATTCTAATTCTACCAATAACCAATACTATTTTCAAGAAGAATGCAACACAAACCCACACTATTATTACATGGATGAAGATTTCTCCTCCTCTTCCTCTTCGAAACAACACTTTCATGCTTACTCTCAGTCTAACACTAATACCAATCCTTCTTCTTCTACAACTCCTATTCTTACCACCCCTACTCAAACTCCTCCCCCTTCTTCTTCATCAACTGCCCATGGTCATTCTCTCTTTGACCCATCAGATTTCTCATATCCCCCAGATCTCAACCTTGATTATTTTTCATCCCCAACGTCTTCTTCTTCCTCATCCTCTAGCAAATGGGCCCCACAGTTACTAATAGAGTGTGCTCGAGCTGTTGCCACGCGAGACAGCCAGAGAGTACAACAGCTGATGTGGATGCTTAACGAGCTCTCCTCTCCTTACGGAGAAACAGATCAAAAACTCGCCTCTTATTTCTTGCAAGGCCTATTTGCTCGTTTGACCTCATCAGGCCCGAGAACTCTCCACACATTGATGTCAGCCTCGGACCATAACACTTCTTTCGAGTCAACAAGGCGTACCGCTTTAAAGTTCCAGGAACTGAGCCCTTGGTCCTCATTTGGACATGTGGCAGCTAATGGGGCCATCTTGGACTCTTTCCTTGAAGTGGGGGTTTCGGGCTCTTCAAGCTCGGAACCGCAAAAGTTTCATATATTGGATTTGAGTAACACATTTTGTACGCAATGGCCAACTCTTCTGGAGGCTTTAGCTACGCGGTCTTCGGACGATACGCCTCATCTGTCAATCACAACAGTCGTACCCTCTAGTGGGTCCTCCTTGGGCCCACAAAGGGTGATGAGAGAGATAGGGCAAAGAATGGAGAAGTTTGCGCGATTAATGGGGGTTCCTTTTAAGTTCAACGCGGTGCACCATAATGGTGATTTGTCTGAGCTAGACTTAGACAGACTCGATCTCTCGGAAGGCGGTACAGTCACTGCCATTGCAGTGAACTTCATCAGTACTCTGCATGGGGTTTCATCAGTTGGTCGGAGAAGAGAAGGATTTCTTAATAAAATACGCAGGCTTGAACCGAGAATAGTGACCATAATAGAAGAGGAGGCTGATTTAATAGAAGAAGGTGGTGAAGAAGAAGAAGGGTTTATGAAAGTGTTTAAAGAGGGGTTGAGGTTTTTCTCTGCGTATATTGATTCACTTGAAGAGAGTTTTCCGAGAACAAGCAATGAGAGACTTACACTCGAAAGAGAAGTAGGAAGAGCAGTGGTTGACTTGGTTGCGTGCCCAAAGGAGGGATCAAGAGAGAGAAGGGAGGCCGCTTTGTCATGGACTAGAAAGATGAGGGCTTCGGGATTTTCATCCGTTGGATTAAGTGAAGATGTTATAGATGATATGAGATCTTTACTTAGAAGGTATAGAGAAGGATGGTCAATGCGTGAAGCTGGAGATGAGAGTGATCAAGTTGGGTTCTTCCTTTCGTGGAAAGACCAGCCCGTGGTATGGGCTAGTGCATGGCGGCCATGATTGAAGATATTAAGGTTTGGTTTTATTTACGTTTAGAATGTAGGTGTTGTGAGAAGAAAGATAAGAGAAGGATAATTAATTTTGAAGAAATTTCAGTTTTTAGTACATGATGTTTGCCATGCATGATAGTTGCTAGTTCTTCAAATTTTCAACTTTTTTCCTGAATATTTTTATTTTTTTTCTTTTACTTCTAAAAAGAACTGGATGGGTTTTGTAATTTTTGTTGTGTATTTTCTGCAATTTATATCATTGATAGAAACCCTACCTTCAAGTCTTATTTTGTACTAGAGTTTACGTTCTATGATTTCTTATGCCAGTGTATTTTTCGATTTACATAATTGTTCAGGAGGAGTAACGAGACTAAGGTTTTCTCTAAATTTTATAAGGAAAATATCATCTATTTCTAGATATAGCTATTTAATTTGAAGCATATTCATTTATCATTTGACATTCAATGAAGAATTAGATCATCAAATTAACACAAAATTATGAAAGAAAAAGATTAAGTGGATGAATATAATTATAGAATGTCATTCGATGAGCTTACTCAATTTTAATCAAATGTTTGTTGAGAAGCAACTCAATATTTTCTCATGAACACCAACTAACACGTAGAGTTCAGATTAAATGGTTTAGTTCACAACGGAAGCACTTCCAACAAAGAGAATATTATTGAAAGCAAAAGGAACAAAGCCACATCTGAGTGGAGGCCACACTCAAGATTAGGTTATATGGGTTAATATCTTCGTTAGTTTAGATCAAGGGTTTAATCTCAAAATTAATCTTCTTTACATTGAGAAGCGTGATAAAGAGGCTCCCACAAATTTCCAACTTGATTAGTTTAATAAAACAAGATATTCTATGATAATGATATAAAAAGTAGATTAAGAAAATGAATTTTTATGATAGTGATATAATGAGACAGAATAAGATAAGAGGGTTAGGTGATAGGGTGATATCATGAGGAAGAAACGCCGGGATTTTGTAACTTGTTGAAAAGTCAAGGAAAAAGAAAAAGAAAAAGAAAATGCACCAATTATTCATTTGGCATTGCTCCTCTAAAATCATTCTTGTACAATATCTCTTAAATTCAATATATACCTATCTATCTCTGTAATCACAATAGATGGAAGAGAAGGGGTCGTTATCGCGAGGACAGAAACAAGAAAGCGAATCTTAAGACTAGTTTTAAGACTTCCTTTTTCCATTTTTCAGTATACCCTTTTTCTTTTCTTCATATAGAGAGAATACGAGCCTTGGCTTTCTAGCTATATAGAATATAATCCACATCAACGTCTTTTCGATTCAGAACAAAATTACGTATTACTTTCTCTATATTCACAATTCCATTTTTAAAAAAGAAAAGAAAAAAAGCATCCTATCAGTAATTTTCCGGGAAATGTGGTGTGGAGTGTGAGACTAGAATGACCGAGTCAGATCATGTTCTGTATGGGACCATGGACAGAGCTGCTTTTTAGGGTTTCTATTCCCACTATCGCCATTAAAGCATAAAAACATCCATGCATGCACGGCGAGGGTGGGGCTCCATGGCCCAAAAGAGACCAAGAATTGCTAGTGGGTTCTACTTTTTAGGCCGGTATGGTAAGGAATAGTCCGGTATGGCATGGCACATATATTTTCCTTTTTTTCCTTTGTTTAACTGAGAAATGATCTTTTTAGACCAAGAGGTGCATGGTTGATTAACAATCAATATAATGTAGTCAAGGTTAGATAGCGCGTGAGAGAGAGACAATCATTCATGTTCTCTGGTTTGCGCCCCACTTTGCAGCTGAGCTGAGGGTGACCGCACCTACCTTTTGCATAGGGTTTGTAAGGAGACTCAAGATCTTTTAGTACCTAACAAGGACGATTTGGTTAAGGTTTCAAAGGCCCAGATCAAACCCGATCCGACTCGATCAATGCACCAATATTATTTGGATTCCCCTAGTTCATTACAAGATATCTTATGTACATTTAGCAACAGCTCCTTGTCAAACATGTCGATAGTTTTTTTCATTTTTTTCCTAAGCATGTTGCTAGTTGCTACTATACATGTGCTTACTAATTTTTTGGTTAAGGTTTCAAAGGCCCAGATCAAACCTGATCCGACTCGATCAATGCACCAATATTATTTGGATTCCCCGAGTTCATTACAAGATATCTTATGTACATTTAGCAACAGCTCCTTGTCAAATATGTCGATAGTTTTTTTTCATTTTTTTCCTAATCATGTTGCTAGTTGCTACTATACATGTGCTTACTAATTTTACAAATCGATTTTCTACCACACATCTGTAATAAATGTTCACTCGTATAATGATGCAACATACTACAAAAATTTGTAGCAATTAGTATTTGTATTTTGACAAAGAACTGGCATGATTACATGGTTGGTACCAATTAGAGAAATCTACAGTAGTTTTTCTCCAAGGCATATTTCTATATTAGACAAATATAAAGGCTTGGTCGCATGCCTAATGCCAAGACGAAAAATAAATGATGTCATTGTACTTACAGTTTCCTTGAACTAAAGAAAGCCTTCAATATTCTATTTTATAAAGAATAAAAAAGAAATGAAGAAAGCTTCCAAGAGAGAATCCATGGCAACATCATCCAATTCCCACGCCAGACAAAAAAGAAGAATTGTTACTCTTTGGGGGTTTCTCATGATTAGACCTTCCAACACCAGAAAACAATAAGACGAATTTCTTATTCCAAAGGACGATTGCCTTTTGTTTTGTTTCATCATTTACTATGCAGGAATTCATGGCATGTGAAGGCAGTATATCTTAATAATTTCATTCGTTTTGGCCTAAAAATAGTGTCAAAGAAACCATAATTCAGAATATATTTCTTCAAAAGATAATCAGTTATTATAGTTATACACAACCATGATTAAACCAAATTAAGATGGATAGCCAATGCTGAAACCAGCTTACAAATAATACGCCTCATTAAAACAATGGCGTGCACCACATCAGAACTAAACAATTTCAAGCATACAATCAAATCCTTGAAAAGCAAACAAATACAACTCACCTATCAGGATCCCTCTGGTCAACAACTTTACCTTGACCACCGGCTTTCTTATCCTTGCCAGCTGGCGCCGGCCCCACCTTATCCATCTCATTATGTTCTGATGAATTTGCCCCTGCACTCATCTCTTCATCATCAATAGGCAATGTCCTTTTAGACCCCTCTAATGCAACCCCCAAAACAATATTATCTTCAAAAGAAGGCCTTTTAACCTGCTCCTTTTCACTTTCACCCTTACTATTAACATTATTACTATTACTACCATTACTATCTACTCCGGTCCCATTTTCAGTTCCATTAGCAATTTCCACGTTGGTCTTCTTGTTCTGCGGTTTACTGTTACTATTATTATCAGGGTTATTAGGAGCTGATTCAGATTGATTAACGGGTTTGGAGTCAGATTTGTGGGGTTGGGTTTTAAGTTTTTCATCGCCGTTAATTTTGACTTGGGGTTCGACAAGGAGGAGTGGACGGCTGGATGGGTTTCCAGCACGGTAAGTCTCAGCATACGGAATATTCTCCATGTCAGCATCTCCATAGTATTTTTGAACTGTCCGGATCGGAGTTGCCAGTCTTGCTCTGTGGTGACTTATTACTCGCAATAGATCCAATAATATCGATTCCTGTTTTTAATCACACTATCACCTTTATTTCTGTTTCATAAAAATGACACATGCTATACATATATAGAAATGACGTGTGTATAGAAATCATGTATTTACCTTCACACAAAGGTATTCTTCAAAATGCGAGGTTTTTACAAAGCACGATATAAGAATCTGCAGAAGAAAAAGGTTACACTCTATTTTCTATTTTTCCCTTAAATAAACAAAGTACTTGATAAAACTTTTAACAATATGAAGTGAAGAGTAGAGGAACTTACTAAAAGAGCTTGATTTTCGGGATTAATGTTTTCCAAGAAGACTCTTCTGTGCAATCTCTGTTGCTCGATCTGAGGATGCTTCGCAAGAACCTTCCTCATATCCGCCACAATATTCTGCGCAAACCAATTAAAAACAAATCAAAACATAATCATGGTCGCTGGAACAACTAAAACAAATAAAATTAATAAATAGATGAACAATGAACTGACATTGATTTTGCTGACGTCAAGATGGCTAATGGCGAGATGAGTCTTGATACGCCAATGAGTTTTCTGACTCAAATTTCTGACAACACTGACGGTGAATTTATGATTTGGAATGTGAACAGCTTCCCTATCGTCCCCTCTTATTATAGTTGGCGACCACCACCCCACATGCTGACTCAGCACAACAACCAAATACAATGAGAAGGAAAAAAGAAACAAAAAGTGAAAGAAAAAATGTTACAAATTACCTCAACGGTTCCAGAAACTTCATAGCCCTCGATCTTAGTTTGAATCCATTCATTCACCACAAACGGCCGCGTCGCATGAATCATCACACTTGATAAGAAATTTGTAAATATCTGCATAACAAGAAAGAAAGGTGTTTCACAAAGGAAATACAAAATATGAAATAAATGGAATTAAATAAATAAATGAGGTACCTCACGACCAGCAAGAGTGATAAGGACGGTACCGAGACCACCAGCTGTCAAGCCTTTCTGAGTGGACATCCCCAGTAATTCCAAGAATAATATCACTGCAGCGGCCCATGCTGCTGTATACACTGCTTTTGAAACAAATTGGAAACCCATCTGAAAAAATCAATACAAATTATAATTAACTCTATTAATTATAACTTCACAAAATTTATGAAAATCCTAATGAATGAGAGATCTTAAGATCATACGTTTCTTGCTTCATCAGAGGAACCGACCTTTGATTCCACAAAGGACTTCTGGGTCTGCTCGATTAAGCTGCAAGAATTAAGAAAAAATTACTTGATACTAAAAGCATTCATGATAAGATAACTATTTAAACAAATGATATAAATATTCCAATATTTATTTACCTTGTAAAGCACCAGGTCAAAGCTAGGACTGTAGATAAACATCTGAAAAAATGAATAGCACGTAGTTTTACTGCTTGGGTCGCTTCTGAAGGAAACACAACTGGGTCAAATGCTCTATCAAAAAAATATTAATAAATCAATTAATAACACATATAAGCATGATGAAATAGAAATAAATGTGTATGAGTTGCAAGTGACCTGCAAATTAATGTTGTTCCAGTCCAAAGGAGCAAGGGCTGAAGATACGATCTAGAGAAATGGTACGTTTTACTCTTCGTCCAACTATTTTCAGTCTGTCAGAAATTAAAACCATGAACACAAAAGCCTTCTTAAGATTTAAAAAAAGATAACGTGTAACTATAAATAAAATATTAGATGGGCATACATGAAAAAGGTTTCTAATGCTATGCATGAGAGGCACAAGTCCCCATGCAGCAAAAGCAATTAATCCTATTGCCGGAATTGCTTGCACTGTAACAGGGCTTGCAGAAATGGCATTATATGACCTGTTAATAATAATTATAGATAAAAAAATTGTCATTTTTCCAATTTCAACAAAGTAAAGTAAATAAAATGCAACAAAAATAGGTAATATTTGGACCTAGTCAATGCTAAGGAGCTGGACTTGAGTAAAGGAATGCTTTGCAGAGAAACAGGTAGAGCTGAGGCTCTAACCCTCATAGGATTGAATCTGTATATTGGCTTGTAGCTCTTATTTATTATTTCTCTCTGCAAAACGATTAGGGTTGATTTTAAAAACTGAAAGTTTAGTGTAGCTTTAAGAAGGATGAATTACTAATTATTATTAACTAAAGAGAGAAAAATACCAAGCGAAATGAAGAGATATGTAGAGTGGACATGTGGCGCCAGCTCTTCATCTCTGAACTCTGGGACAAACGAAAGAAAATAAGCAATTAACAAATTAAATAAGTACTCAAATGGAAGGAAAAAATAAAAAGTTTACAATATAGTGCATATGCTACCTTAAATTGGTTATTTCCGCCAAATTTTGTAATCACGCTTGCTTGATGCAACAAAGGGAGAGAGGCTCCAAGAGCCATTCTTGAAATAGTTTACAAAAATTGAACAATTTTGATCACAATCAGGTCTCAGTAATAGTTCATTCTAACAAAACCAGCAGCCTGCATGAGCACAAAAATGGAAGACAAATCCTAAAAGAATGTCAAAAAAGTAGGAGATTCAAAATAATATCCTAGATATAATTTAATTAGTAAACAGGACAGAAAAAGGCATGCTATTGATCTTACTCCAGCTGAACACAAATACGAAGAAAGGGAAATTTTGAGTCAAACATTCTCATCTCATGCTTAGAAGTAGGATCAGAACAAGAATTCCTCTTGCAGCAAATTATCAAAATAATTTTGCCTCTGATTTGCAATCAAAGCAAGAAACATGGTCAAACTAAAACTATATTAGCTCAATAAACTACAGCCTAAGCTAGCTTTTCCAATTTCGGTTTATCATACTGCAAAATGGATTGCTTCCCTTTTCCAATTTCAGTTTAGCATAGTACAACATGGAAGGCTACCCTTTTCGAATTTCAGTTTACCATAGAATAAAAAGGAAGGATTCGCGTTTTCAGTTAAAATTTATCATGTTATAAGAAGGTAGGCTGGAGGAAGTACCTTGAATCGAAGAGAGATCAGGCAATCAATCAGTATACGGTTGATTGACGAGCGGAGAAATTGAAAAGGGTTGGGGCGAAACGAGGACGGTTAACTTGAGTAGGAAAAAAGAATGGGGGCGGCGGATTAGAATAGTCGTCGATAAGCACCGAACCTCGCGCGGCGTGCGGCGTCGTTCTGTTCTACACGATTCGATTTCCCTTACGTGTCACCTAATCTGCCTCACTCTTTTTCCTCTTCTTTTTCTTTCTTCTCTTGTTTTCTTGGGTGTACTTGGAGTTTGCGAGCTTTGATTTTGACTTTTTCGCTTGGCTTGGTTTGGGTTCAACCTAGAGTTGGCAAATCTGGAACCCGAAAAACCCGTCCAACTCAACCCGATCCAAAAAAATTAAAAAAATCAAATGATCTGAACCCGCGCAACCTGAACCGAATAACCCGAACCCGAACTAACTTATTGTTTGATACTACCCAAATCCGACCCGGCCCAAATCCGAGATGTTTGAATTCGATACAAACCCGAGACCGAGAACCCGATAGACCCAAAATCAGAATCAACCCGAAACCCGAATATGATCCGATAATGATTTGACACAATTATAGATCTCTCAGTAGTTATGATATCAAATTAAACGCTAAAAGTGAATTTTTTGTTTTTTCTTTTGTTTTGCTATTTTTTACAAGTCAGAGAAACAATAAGAATATTATGTAATAAGTGGAGTGATTTCAAGAAAAATCACCATAAACATTAAGAAAAATCATCATAAATAAAATTAATATTTCATTAATCTTAAAATAGCATTATTAATGAAAGAAACAAACGACATAAACATTTATTATTCATACGCCAACATACTGGTTCAACAAAAATTATAAATGATATTCAAAAATTATTCCCCAAACGTGATGCTATCAACAGCTTCTGATTTCTGAACAACCGTAAGCTTCTGAACAAAATATGATGAGAGAGGGGGTCTGCACAAATAAAAATTAAAAAGAAGTTTAATATAGATTTTTTGCCATGTCTACATAATTTCAATTTTAATTTTGGAAAACAAAAAATTATTTACTAAAATACTAAACAATGATAACAATTTAAACCAAACTTTCTACTTTTAATTATTTCATGACATATTGCCCATTTCTAGTTTCTAAACATTACAATGAATATTTGGCGGGTTGTATTCTTATGAATAATAGAAGATTTCTTGCATACACATTATGTAGTCAGGTCAAGACTCAAGAGCAATAAAAACTAAATATTAGATAACACTGAAGGAAACATTATGCCCTAAGCAAAAGTGTTGGACTAGATATTATATTATGAGAAACACGTTTATTTAGTTCATATATGATTGAGTGTACGGGTGACTAATATATTTACATATATTAGATCGACCATGAATGACTCTTCGGGTTCACGTCATCGGAATACGTGATTCTGATAGTAGAACTGTGAACCAACGAATGACATTCTAAACCGTCCCTAGTGATATGTGGGATGCTTATAGAGATAAACATATTTCAGGTAAGAAGCTACATATCTACACTAGTATATTCGCAGACAGGATGCTCATGTTCTGGTGATCATGGACATAGGGATGTTAAGTCTGGAATATAGGTGCGTGTTAGAGAACACGTACAAGACTGACCACACTATGAAAAAATTCATGGTGAATGTCATTAATGATTCTCATATGAATAGTGAGCTTGTTCCTACGGCCTGAGGTCACTATGGATTCTTGTATGAGAAACCGCATACTTTAATATGATCTAACGTCATCCTGTTGGGTTTCAGACGTGCATAACGCAGCGAAAAACAAAAATTTCATCCAAAACCAATCGAGGATCCATGCGTATCGGTTAAATCAAAGAAATAAATCTTAAAGATACCTTTCGGATTACGCTTAATCCGTGACGCTCAAACCATGCATATTGTCCATGCCTCTAAACCGGTTACCATCCTAACCGATTTTCGGTCCGTCTAGGCCGTCTAGGTCGGGTCGTGCAGAAGTCATCTACCGCACACACAATTGGTCTCCACCAAAACTCTAAACAAACCGTTTTCATCTTCTTAGGCTGAATAGATCACAAGCGCCGAAAGTACGAACGCCTCTACCGGTGTCCACACGAACAAACTTCTAAAAACGGGAAGAAGAACAATATATATGCTAGTAGCTTGTTCTCCTCTTGCATAAGAAAACTCTTCTTGTTTTATCTCACAAAAGATGTATATAATTCCTCTCATATAATCACACTCTTTCATTTTTGTCATACAAAAAGAAAGTACCCTTTCATAATTTTGTCATACAAATTAGAAAGTATATTTTCTTTCTTTTGTCTCACAAAAGAGAATATGAAATAATGAGAGAGAGAATGATGTGTTGTGTTGTGAATTTGGAGCCCTCTATGTCCTTATATAGAGGTGAAGAGTCATGTCTCTTCATACTAAAAGATATGTATGACATCACTCATCATTATCTATATGTCATCACCTAGACTCTTCTAGATTACATGATTTTTTGTGCTCATAGTCTTTATATGCATATATATCACATCTTATCACATAAGATGACAATATATTTTGGGACATTCTTATACAACTCATCATATAAGTTGCTAGGATTTTCTGCTCCCGTTTTAGTTTGTTCTTTGTGTGTGACCCTGTAGATTCACTTAATGTTGGCAATAGACTTCACTTGACAGTCTATAAATCATGAGCGTACTCTAGCAAGCCATCATGACTACCCAATTTAAGTGAATATCGGTGATCTGATTTACCTAATCAGCAATCACGTATTTAGTCCCTTTGTCACGCGATATCTATATCGATCATAAGGCATGTAATATGCCATCCTTATATATATCGATTAATATTTCTTGATCCCAAATTAAACTGAATAAGAACAAATAACATTAATAACTCTTATTAATTCATTTGAGTATGGCCATACATTTCTTCAGTTCAATTCATCAAGAGGCCTAAAGATATCTCTCTCATTTATGAGAGAAACAAATCCCGTCTTGATTGCACTCATCCTTCTACATGATTCATTGTATTCCTAATCATAACCGTTATGACCACCCGGTTAAAGGCAGTGTTAGATTATATTAAAGTATAAAATTACTCATGTTGGGAACCGAGACAATCTCAGGACAAAGGACTATAAATTACTTTATGTTACAAGAATCGCTAATGACGTAAAACATGTAGCATTCTTATGGCGGGTCAGTCCAGTATATGGTCTCTAACATATACCTATGTTAATGACTTGATAACTATTTATCCGTGATCAGTAAAACATAATAATCAATCAACTAATATACTGGTGTACATTTATAGCTTATATATAAATATATATTTATATGTATCTGCAAGTATATTTGTCTCCACAAATATACTATAAATGACCAGGGACGATTTAGAATAGCATTCATAACACTTTATAGTTTTACTATCAAAGTCACGCACTTTGATGACATAAAGCTGAATTGCATATTCATGGTCTATTTTAATTATATTAAAATAACCTATACGCACATATTATATGAAATATATTAGAATAAATATTATGCTTGTTATTACAATCCATCATCTAGGTCACAAACACTTTGGGCTAGGGCATAACAGCATCACATCCGTAACGGGATGATCATTAGGGTCATCATTAGGTATGCACTGAATCATGACGAGTAATGTGAGTGACCAAGATGGAATTTGTTCCTTTCGTTAAGAGGGAGATATCTCTGATCCCTCTGATGAACTAGGACTGAAGAAAATGCATGGTCATACTCAAAACGGATTAAAATGTGTTGTTAATATCATTTTGTTTTTACTCAGTCTAATTCTCGATCAGGAAAAAGACTTTGATTAAACTCAAGGATGACATACTTTTATGTCTTGTGATCAAGACATATATCATAGAACAAAAGGAATAAGCAAACGTCTATTCAGATAGGTTTATAATCGCTGATCATTTCATTTAACATGGGTAGACATGACATCAGTCTAGATGTTACTCATGACTTACAATCTTTAGAAGATCGTTGCCAGCGTTAAATGGAACCTACACGGTCACACAATGAACTCTATTCATACAAGATGAAAAGACCTCAAAACAGTTGTACATATGATGTATAAATTGATGAACGAAATAATCAACTATTGGATTGTTGATTATGCAAAATAGTGATATTCCGTTGTCAACAGAATAGTTCCGTTCAGAACGGAATAAATATGGAAACTGTAATGACCTTGACTACCAAGTTTTCTAATAAGGAAATACCTATTCCGTTGCCAACGGAATAGTTTCGTCGGGAACAGAATAGGCAAAGATTAGGTTTTTCAGTTATGGTAACTGAGCAATCGTTCGCCTCCCTCTCTAGTATAAATAGAAGGGCAGTCCCTCTCTATGTAATAAACAATTCTCAAATCTTAGAGGCCATCGTGATACAGAAATGGGGAGAGAGTTTTGTGAGATAATTTCGGAAAGTATTTTCGGAATCGGCGAGTCTGGTTATTCCATGTGTCTGAAGTTCCCGTGGATACGAATAGATATCTCCTACTTTGGAGATTAGCGAGCTATCAAGTTCTTCATCCCTAGGAAGAGCAAGAAGGTTTGTAGAGTCGAGCTTCAAAAGCCAGGAAGGAGACGGAAGTAAGACGAAAATTCGTTCAGACCTACATCTGCTTCTCTCTCCTAGATCAGGAAGATCCGAGATATAAATTTTAATAGCATAATCTCGTACTTTTATTTCCTTTACGATGATTCTAGGGAGGGTTGAACCCGAAGTTTTCGCTGTGCATGAAACGTACATGGCTATGGGTTCCCCAACAGTGACATCAGTGCGTTCATTTAGGAAATAATCGTCGATTATATTTAAAATTTAGAAAATTCTAGTATAATAAATTTTAGGGTTTTGAAATTATTTCACAACATCACAGAAATAGTTTCTAAGAATATAATATTAGATATTATGATTTCCTAGAGTTTTGAGAAATAGTTTTTCGAAATATGTTTTGGAAACGGAACTAAAACAATATGAAAACGAATTCCAACAACATTCCGATCCCAACGGAATAGTTCCGTTGAGAACAGAATAACGCAGAAAATTCTCAGTTTTTCAGCGCAGGTTCCGTTGAGAACAGAATGGTTCCATTCCCAACGGAATAAGGCTGAATTTTGCGGAAACCCTAATTTTTGTTATACATGGAATTTTTATTTAAATATGATATGAGCCTTAGATCTGTGATTGTTATGTGATGTAATCTTGTGTGTGAATGCTTGTAATATTATTTAATATTGTAGGATTAGTGCCGTAGGCTAAATGTATTTGTTCTAGGAAATAAATTATGTATTAAGACATTATTATTTATTCAATAAAGATTGTTTCTTATATATCTGTGTGTATGGGTTGTGAATATAAATTTTTTATATCAATCATGAATGTCACTTCGGGTTTACGTCATCAGAATAAGTGATTCTGATAGTACAACTGTGAACCAACGAATGACATTCTAAACTGTCCCTAGTGATATGTGAGATGTTTATAGAGATAAACATACTTCAAGTAAGAAGCTACATATCTACACTAGTATATTCGCAGACCGGATGATCATGTTCTGCTGATCATGGACACGTGTTAGAGAACACGTGCTGAACTGACCACACTATGAAAATATACATGGTATATGTCATTAGTGATTTTCATATGAATAGTGTGCTTGTTCCTACGACCTGAGGTCACCATGGATTCCTGCATGTGGAACTGCATACTTTAATATGATCCTACGTCATTTATAACGGGATGATTATTAAGGTCATCATTAGGTATGCACTGAATCATGACGAGGAATGTGAGTGACCAAGATGGGATTTGTTCGTCTCGACAAAAGGGAGATATCTCTGGCCCCCCTGATGAACTAGGACTGAAGGAAATTCATGGCCATGCTCAAAATGGATTAACATGTATTGTTAATATCATTTTGTATTTACTCAGTCTAATTCTCGATCAGGAAAGAGACTTTGGTCAAACTCAAGGATGACATATTACCGTTCCTTGTGATCAAGACGTATATCGTAGAACAAAAGGAATAAGCAAATGTCTATTCAGACAGGTTTATGATCGCTGATCATTTCATTTAACATGGGTAGTCATGACATCAGTCTAGAGGTTACTTATGTCTTACGATCTTTAGAAGATCGTTACCAGCGTTAAATGGAACCTACACGGTCACACAATGAACTCCATTAGTACAAGATGAAAATACCTCAATAAGAGTTATACATGTGATGTATAAATGAGCGAAAGAATAAATCAAATATTGGATATTTGATTGTGCTGGAATTACTGTTCACGCGCAGGAATTACTGTTCACGCGTTCGAATGGAATACATATGGTATGTGCTGATTTGATTGGCACACAATTCAGAAGCCTTAGAGGCCGTCTATTACATAGAAGAGAGAGAAAGTTTTGAGAGATTTCGGAAAGTATTTCCGAACTGGTTTAGCCAAGTCCGGTTATTCTGTACGTCTGAAGTTCGCGTGGATATGAGTAGAGGTTCTCTATCTTAAGAACTTGCGAGCGATTGATCTTCATCCCTAGGAGTAGCAAGGAGGTTACGAGTCGAGCTTCAGGAAGGAGAAGGTTGCAGGTGAGAAAAATTCAGACCTACATCCTTTCTTCGTCTCGCGGATCAGGAAGATCCGAGGTATAAATTTTAATAGTTAATCTTGTACTTTTATTCCCTTAACATAGATCCTAGGGCGGGTTAAATCCATAGGTTCCGCTGCGCATGTAATGTACATGGCTGTGGATTTCTCAACAGTGACATCAGAGTGTTCGTTAAGGAAATAATCATCGATTATGTATTTAAAATTTAGTAAATTCTAATATAATAAATTTTTGGGTTTTGAAAATATTATTTCAAAACATCACGGAAATAGTTTCTAGAAATATAATATTGGATATTATGATTTTCTAGAGTTTCAAAAATTAGTTTTTCGAAATTTGTTTTGGAAACGAGACTAAAACAAAGGAAAAACGGATTTTCCAGTAGGTCTCCATACCCAACGGAATAGTTCCGTTGAGAACGGAATAGTCCGTTGAGAACGGAGTAGAGCCAGAAATTCATGTTTTTGTCAACGAGTGTTCTATTGAGAACGGAATAGTTTCCATTCCCAACGGAATAAGGCTGGCTTTGTGAGAAAGCCTAATTTTTATTATACAAGAAATTTAAATATACAAATATGGTATGAGCTTTAGATTTATGATTGTTCTATGATGTAATCTTGTGTGTGAATGCTTGTAAGTTTATTTAATATCTATGGCAACCAGTGAGTTATCCAAAGTTGTAATTATGGCAACCTGTGAGTTGTCCAAATTTGTAAATTATGTTTTCTAGCAATAGAATAGTTTTTACGATAGATATTATTTCAAGACTTAAAGGCAAGAGATCTTGGCGCAATCTTCGGAAGATGGCATTGGATCTTCACACACACAACGAAGGGTTCGTTGAAGATTACTTCTGCAAACTAGAGATAGATCTAGAATTAGGAACCTCATGATCGCTCGTGAGGATTAGGCTCATACCATATTTAACTTAGTTTCTGTGATGTTTATATTTATAAATCTAAAACAAAATCCTTCAGAATGTTAAGTAAGGAAGTGCCCCCCCCCCATGTCACTGAAGCCCTCGGTACTTAGACAGTCTTCCATGTGAGTCATGCCAAAGCTGAGCATTTGGAGGATTGTCTCTGTAAAGGAGGGTATGCGGGAAATGGCGTCCAGCATGGGTCATGCCAAAGCTGAGTGTGCTGGACTCTATTTTGCTGATAATCATATATGGTTAAACTTAATTGAGCAAGCAAGTCGGACTTGGGCCCAGGGCACAAGATGGAAAAATACACCGGGCATATGATGCTCATTCCATAAAAGGAAAGAGTTGTATATGATACAATTGGAAGTGTTCCTACCTAAATAGTTGTGTATTGAGTATTGCGCCAAAGCACTCTTAATACTCAATGAAATACGGATCTTGATTCACTATGAAACCTCATTCATTTGAAGTTTTCGAATCAATACTACTGAAGGTGGTTGATTTGAAGAAAAATAGTGGGAGTACAATATAAGAAACACCAAAACAAAACAACCTTTATTGAATAAATAAAAATGACACTTTACATTTTAACTTGTAGAATAATGGCAAATAATAATTCAACTGGGTTGAATTTGCGATCTATCCTTGAGAAGGATAAGCTCAATGGGTCTAACTTCCTTGACTGGTTTAGAAACCTGAGAATTATTCTTAAGGCTGACAATAAACTGTATGTCATAGAAGAGGCTTGCCCAAAGGAATCAGAACAGGGAGCCCCAAGGGCTGCCCGAGATGCGTATGCTAAATACATTAAGGATGACACAGAGATAGCTTGTCTCATGCTAGCGACCATAACCTCCGAGCTTCAGAAGCAACTGGAGGACATGGGTGCTTACGATATGATCGTAACTCTCAAGGAAATGTTCCAAGAGCAGGCTAGAGTTGAGCGCTACAAAGCGACTGTCTCTCTGACTAACACGAAGATGGCTAAAGGTTCATCTGTGTGTGCTCATGTACTCAAGATGAAGAGCTATCTTGATCAATTGGAGAGGCTTGGTTCAGCTATGCCCAGAGAATTAGCTGTTGACATAATTCTCGGGTCGTTACCTCCTAGTTTTAAGCAATTCATCATGAACTATAATATGCATCAGATGGAGAAATCCATCACCGAGTTGCATGGGATGCTTAAGAACGCACAGGAGGACATGAAGACAAATGTTGTCAAAGATGTCCTAATGGTTCACAAGAAGAAAGGTAAGAAGATCGGGAACAAGAGCAAGGGTAAAGGCAAGGTGTTGCATAAACCTAAGATCAAGAAAGACAAGGAGGGAGTTTGCTTCCATTGCAACAAGGTTGGCCATTATAAGAGAAACTGCAAACTCTATCAGGACGAAATCAAGAAGGGTAGTGTGACTACCGCTTCAGGTATTTTTATTATTGAAACTAATTCACTTACTCCTAAATCTTTGGTATTGGATACCGGATGTGGTACTCACATTTGTAGTGATGTGCAGGGACTACAAAGGAGTAGAAGATTAGCTAAGGGCGAAGTCGACTTGCGTGTGGGAAATGGAGCAAGAGTTACTTAATAATTGTTATTTTATACCTGCTATGAGCAGAAATATTATTTCTATTTCTAGTCTAGCTTTGGATGGTTATGAATTTGTTATTGAGAATAATAATTGTTCTATATTAAAGGATAATCTTTTCTATAGAAATATTATATTAGAAAGAGGTCTTTACGTGCTAGATCTTAAAAAAGAGTTATAAGTCCATATATAACATTAACACTAAACGATTTAAACCAAATGACTCAAATACGACATACCTCTGGCACTGTCGCTTAGGCCATATAAATGAGAAATGCATTTCTAAACTCCACTCTCATGGACTTTTAGACTCATATGAATTGGAATCTTGTTTACTTGGCAAGATGACTAAGAAACCCTTCACAAAAGTTGGTGAAAGGGTCAATGACTTATTAGAACTCATACATACTGATGTATGTGGACCAATGAGTATGCCGGCTAGAGGTGGGTATCGGTACTTCATAACTTTCACTGACAACTTCAGTGGATATGGTTATGTCTACCTAATGAAGCACAAGTCTGAATCCTTTGAATTGTTTAAAGAATTTAAGAATGAAGTACAAAATCAACTTGGCAAGAAGATTAAAGCACTTCGATCTGATCGAGGAGGCGAATATCTGAGTCAGGAATTTGAGGATCATCTCAGAGAATGTGGAATAGTTTCACAATTGACTCCTCCAGGAACTCCTCAGTTGAATGGAGTGTCCGAAAGGAGGAATCAAACCTTATTGGATATGGTTCGATCGATGATGAGGCAAATGCGTCTTTCAATGTCTTTCTGGGGTTACGCTCTTGAGACTGCCGCATTCATACCGAACTTCATCCATTCGAAATCGTGTCAACACTTTGTCAATATAGGTACTTTGACTTAGACCTATGAGATGTTTAGATCTATCTCTATAGATCTTAATGCCGAGTATATAAGCGGCATCTTCTAGGTCCTTCATTGCAAAAGACTTTCCTAAAAATATCTTAACATTTGTTAAAGTCGGAATGTCATTTCCAATGAGTAATATATCATCTACATAAAGTACTAGAAAAACTATTACGCTCCTACTAACCCTCTTGTAAACACAAGGTTCATCTTCATTTTTGATAAAATCAAAACCTTTGATTACTTCATCAAAACGAAGATTCCAACTCCGAGATGCTTGCTTTAATCCGTAAATGGATCGTTGCAATTTGCAAACCTTACCAGAATTCTTAGGATCAACAAAACCCTCGGGTTGTGTCATATACACATCCTCGAGTAAATTTTCATTAAGAAAAACTGTTTTGACATCCATTTGCCATATCTCATAGTCATAATATGCAGCTATGGCAAGCAGAATTCTAATCGATTTAAGCATGACAACTGGTGAGAAAGTTTCGTCATAGTCCATACCATGAGTTTGTCGGAAATCTTTCGCAATAAGTCTCGCTTTATAGGTATGCACATTTCCGTCCATGTCAGTTTTCCTTTTGAAAACCCATTTACACCCAATGGTCTTTGAAACCTTCAGGTGAATCAATTAAGTTCCAAACTTGATTATCGTACATGGACTGCATCTCAGTTTTCATGGTTTCTAACCATTTATGAGAATCAGGATCCTTCGTAGCTTCTTGGAAAGATGTGGGTTCATCATCTATGAGCGCCATATTTTTATCATCAGTCACGAGAAATCCATACCTCTCGGGCTCATGACGAACTCTACCAGATCTACGAGGAGCATCTTGTGTTTCTAGACCGGACTCGTCAATTCTTGAAGAGACTAGTGGATCTTCCAATGGTTGTTCATTGCTAATTAGTGGATCTTGAATTTCTTCAAGGTGTACTTTATTCCCACTAGTTCCTTTAGAAATAAAATCTCTTTCTAAAATGAAACTATTTCGAGCAACAAACACTTTGTTCTCGGATGGGTTGTAAAAGTAATATCCTTTAGTTTCTTTAGTATATCCCACAAATAAGCATTTATCAGGTTTCAGTGTTAACGTGTCAGAAATTTGACGCTTCACATAAGCTTCACAACCCCAAATCTTTAGAAAAGACAATGTGAGACTCCTCCCAGTCCATATCTCATATGGAGTCTTTTGAACAGCTTTTGATGGAATTCTGTTTAGTATGAACGCGGCAGTCTCAATGGCATAACCCCAAAAGGATATCGGAAGATCTGTTTGACTCATCATAGACCGAACCATATCTAATAAAGTTCGGTTTCTCCTTTCCGAGACACCATTCCATTGAGGTGTTCCAGATGAGTAAGTTGTGAAACTATTCCACAATCTTTAAGATGATCGTCAAACTCTAGGCTTAAATATTTGCCACCTCGATCTGATCGAAGTACTTTTATTTTCTTGCCTAGCTGATTTTCTACTTCCCTCTTAAAAATTTTGAACAATTCAAAAGATTCGGATTTGTGTTTCATTAAGTAAACATATCCATATCTACTTAAGTCATCAGTAAAAGTAATGAAGTATCGAAAACCACCTCTAGCTGGTGTGCTCATTGGTCCGCATACTGTATGTATGAGATCCAATAACTCACTTGCCCTCTCACCTCTCTTTGTGAAAGGAGCCTCACATCTCAAATGATTCTAAATCAAATGAGTCTAAAAGTCCATATTGGTGGAGTTTAGAAATGCGTTTCTTATTTATGTGTCATAAACGACAATGCCAGAAATATGTCAGATTCAAATCATTAGATTCAAATCTCTTTGTATTAATGCTATAGGTAGACTTATAATGTTCATGATCAAGATTTAAAACATAAAGACTATTTTCTAATTGACCATTCGCATAGAAAAGATTTTCTTTACTTATGGTAAAGTTATTATTCTCAATAACAAACTTAAAACCATCCAAAACCAATCTCGACACAGATACAATATTCCTGCTCACAGCAGGTACATAGTAGCAATTATTTAAATTTATTATAAGTCCGGAAGGTAAAGATAATAAATAAATGTCCACGGCTAATGCAGCAACTCTTGTTCCATTTCCCACCCGCAGTTCAACTTCACCTTTCGCTAATCTTCTACTCCTTTGCAGCCCCTCCACATTATTACAAATGTGAGTACCGCATTCGATATCTAATACCCAAGATGAGGAAGTAGATAAATTAATTTCAATAACATTAATACCTGAAGTAGTAGTATCACTACTCTTCTTCTTCTTCTTTAGATCCTCCAAGTAGGCCTGACAATTTCTTTTCCAATGGCCTGGTTTGTTGCAAGAAGAAACAAATACCCTCCTTGGGTTTCTTACTCGTAGGTTCGGACAACACCTTGCCCTTACCTTTTCCCTTGTGTTTGCCCTTGATTTTTCTCTTCTGACCCTTGCCTTTCTGAAGCAAGAGAACATCATTGACAACATTTGTCTTCATAGTCCCCTCAAAGTTCTTCAGCATGCCGTGCAACTCCGTGAGACTCTTGTCCATGTTATGCATATTATAGTTCATTATAAATGGCATGAAATTCGGAGGAAGAGACATAAGGATCAAATCGGTAGCCATCTCATTGCCAACCTTTGCCCCTAGTTTCTCTTTTTTGTCTAACAAAAGAGAATGAGAAATAATGAGAGAGAATGATGTGTTATATTGTTAATTTGGAGCCCTCTATGTCCTTATATAGAGATGAAGAGTCATGTCTCTTCATACTAAAAGATGTGTATGACATCACTCATCATTATCCATATGCCATCATCTAGACTCTTCTCGATTACATGATCTTTTGTGCTCATAGTCTTTATATATATATATATCACATCTTATCACATAAGATGACAATATATTTTGTGCCATTCTTATGCAACTCATCATATAAGTCGCTAGGATTTTCTGAGCCCGTTTCAATTTGTTCTTTGTGTGTGACCTTGTAGGTTCACTTAATGTTGGCAATAGACTTGACAGTCTATAAATCATGAGCGGACTCTAGCAAGCCATCATAACTACCCATTTAAGTGAAAATCGGTGATCCGATTTACCTAATCAACAATCACGTATTTAGTCTCTTTGTCACGCGATATCTATATCGATCATAAGGCATGTAATATGCCATCCTTATATTAATTGATTAATATTTCTTGATCCCAAATTAAACTGAACAAGAACAAATGACATTAATAACTCTTATTAATTCATTTGAGTATGGCCATACATTTCTTCAGTTCAATTCATCAAGAGGCCTAAAGATATCTCTCTCATTTATGAGAGGAATAAATCCCGTCTTGATTACACTCATCCCTCTACCCGATTCATTGTATACCTAATCATAACCGTTATGACCACCCGGTTAAAGGCAGTGTTAGATTATATTAAGGTATAGAATTACTCATGTTGGGAACCGAGGCAATCTCAGGTCAAAGGACTATAAATACTTTATGTTATAAGAATCGCTAATGACGTAAAACATGTAGCATTCTTATGGCGGGTCAGTCCAGTATATGGTCTCTAACAAATACCTATGTTAATGACTTGATAACTATTTATCCATGAACAGTAAAACATAATCATCAGTCAACTAATATACTCGTGTACATTTGTAGCTTGTATATAAATATATGTTTATATGTATCTGCAAGTATATTTGTCTCCACAAAATTATTCCTATAAATGACCAGGACAATTTAGAATAACATTCATAACACTTTATAGTTTTACTATCAAAGTCACGCAATTTGATGACATAAAGCTGAATTGCATATTCATGGTCTATTTTAATTATATTAAAATAACCTATACGCACATATTATATAAAATATCTTAGAATAAATATTATGTTTGTTATTATAATCCATCATCTAGGTCACAAACACTTTGGTCTAGGGTATAACACCATCAATCTCCCACTTGCATTAGGCCAAATCAACCAAGTATCTCATACTCATTGATCTATGTGGTATCACATACCAGTTGACCTAACACGATCACCATCATTTAAGGGATTGGATTCTTAAATGGATTATCAAACATTGTCATATGCAAATACTTTGCATATTTTTATGTCCACCATAATCTAAGAAGAATACTTTATCCTTCTCAAGTATGTAATCGTACTCTTGATTATTATTTAGCGACTTTCACTAAGATTAAACTTATGCGTGCTTGTTACACTTAATGCGCATCATATGTAATTATGCTCCCACTGAATTTCTTGTTAACATAAGATTTATCTTTAATTTTTGATAAAACCAAACTGTTTGGTTATTTCATCAAATAATAAATATTCACCTAGAGATGTTTGCTTTAATTCATAAATGAATTTATGCAACTTGCGAACTCTTTTCAAAATTTTTTTAGGATAGACAAAACTCTCAAGTTGTATCATATACATACTTTCATATGTTTCTATTAAGAAACAACGTCTTGACATCCACTTGACATCATTCATAGTCATACTATGAACATATGCCCAAGAAAATTCTGAAATACATAAGCATGATGACTTGGAAAAATATTATCATAGTCTATACTATGAGTTACTCTTAATCACAAATCATGCATTATATGTTTGCACATTATCCATGTCGGTCTTCCTTTTAAAACCATGTTTCCATCTGATGGATCAATCAAATTCCAAACTTGATTGTCTGACATGGATTACATCTCAACTTTTAAGTATCTAACCATTAGAGCCTTGACTCATCATAGTCTATTAATAGAATGTGGACTCATCATCTATGAGTACGAAATTTTTATCATTAGTCACGAAAAATTTATATTTTTTGGGCTTGCGATAAATTCTAATAGATCTATATGAAGACACTTATGTTATATACTCAGACTCTTTAACATCTTGATAGTCTAGTTGATTAATTACAAGACTCAACCACTAGTTGAAATCTGAATTAATTTCCATCTGAGCATTACGGTCAGTATGTGAAATTTGAACTTTTCAAATTTACTCCCACTAATTCTTTTGGAAACACTTCTTCCAAAGAGATATAATTTTCGAGTAACAAACACTTTGTTCTCATATTAATTATAGAAGTAATATCCTTTACTTTTCTTAGGATACCCACAATAAGCACTAATCCGATTAGATGCACGATGCTTCAATTAAGTATTATATCCTCAAATCTTGATAAAAGATAATCTGATACACCTGCCAGTCCACATCTCATATGGAATCTTTCATAACCGCTTTAGAGTTTAGATGGAATTATGTTCATATAAACGTAATAAGAATATAACCCCCAAAGAAATAGAAGATTTGTTTGACTCATCATGATCGAACTATATCTAATAAAGTTCGATATCATTATCATGATCATCAAACACTTGGTTCTCGACTCCTCGATCTCATCAAAGAAATTTGATTTTTCAAAGCCAAGCTTATTGTCTACTTCATTATTTGAAAGTTTTGAACTTTTCAAAATATTCAAATTTATCATTTGAATAAAGTGATGAAGTAGTTTTTTCTAGCACCTTCACTCATTGACCAACATATATCACTATGTATGAGAGCCAATAAGTAACTTTCTTTCACCTTACTTTGTGAAAGACGTATATGTCATCTTATCTAATAAATAAGTTACACATGTTTCAAATGATTCAAAATCAAATGAATTTGAAAATCCATCTGAATGGAATTAATAAATGTCCATCTTATTTAAGTAGACCAAGCGACAATGCTAGATTTAAATGCTTAATATTAATGTTATAGATGGACTTATAATTATCTTGTTCAATATACCACATAAGGTAATTTTTCTATTCGAACATTTCCAAAGAAAAATAACCTTTGTGAATGGTGAAATTATTATTCTCAATAATAAATTAATGACCATTTATAGTTAAACCTGAACTATAAATAATACAAAATTTATTATCGACATTAAATAACAATTATTTATGTCGGCGATAAGTCCAAAAAGACAATGTAAATAAATGAGTTACTTGAAAAAATACGGCAACTTTTGCTAGATTTGTCACTCATATGTTAACATCATATTTACTCAATAGTCTACAACTTAGTCAGCATATTTTCACAAATGTGTGATTCACATTGTGTATCTAATACACATGATGTGAAATAGACAAGTTAATTTCTATAACAAAAATACTTGAAGCGGTAGTCACACTACCCTTTCTTTCCCTTTTCATATCTTCTTGAGAAATTATGGTTTCTTTCAATGAACCAATTCATTGCGAAAGATACTAACTTCTTACCTAAGGCCGAAGCCCCGACAACATCTTGCCCTTATCTTTGGGAGTACTTTTTACGTTCCTTTTAAGCACGAGAACATTATTGACAACACTTGTCCATGTTCATTTTAACAATTATAAGCATGTTGTGCTATCTGTCCTTCTCAAGGACCTATTGTTAGATTTAAATAGATATACTATTCGAATTGAATAATATGCAAAGACTATTTTTCTTTAAATATTTCATATAATGGCTCCCACTATTTTTTAATCAAATCAATAACCCTCAATCGCATTGATTCAGAAACTTTCAATCCATGATGTTTCATAGTGAGAAACGATCCATATTTCAATTAAGTCCTAAGTGAGCTTTCGCTCATCGCCCAGAACTTAACTTATTTAGGTAGGAATAATTCCAATTGTATCTCATACAACTCTTAAACAACATAGGATAAGCATCATATGCTCGACGTATATATCCTATCATATGCTCTGAGCCCAAGTCCGACTTGATAGCCCAGTTAAATCAAACCATGTCTAATCATCGGCAAAATAGTACCCAACACACTCAGCTTTGGCATGACCTATGTTGGCTCACATTTCCCGCATTCTCTCATCCTAAGATTGTCCCTACATACCCTGCTTTGGCATGACCTATGCAGGGTCAATCAGAGTATCGAGAGATTTAGACTTATGGAAGGCATTTCATGACTCAATATTATTTAGAGGGATTTTGAATTTAATATTATATTTTATTATGCAATCTTCAATGAACATCACATGTACCAATAGAATAAAGATAATAACGATGATATATCATGGCCTTGATCTTTATGAACTAACATAAAGATTTCCTAATATATATTTCATCTCCATAAATTTTTTCTTAGATTGTATATGAAAATCTTATCTCCATGTATAGAAATCGATGAACTCTTTCATCGCCATGATGTGTGGTTAAAAATGAACTTGTCATCTTAATGATGTATTCATGATGGGCGATGAACTCCTTCGTCTCCATGATGGATGTGTTATGCCTAATGAACTCTTTCATTATATCAACACGTATCAACAAATAAATCAAATATAAACATAATCATATTATGTTTCGATTATTTACCCATTTATAAAATATATATATATATATATATATATATATATATATATATATATATATATATATATATATATATATATATATATATATATATATATATATATATATATATATATATATATATAAGTCTTACGAATGTGAATTCGGGGCGCGATAATAATTGTCAACATTTGGCGGTCAAAACTCAATGTTTGATTTGGTCAACATTTGACTCGGTCAACGATCAACATTTGACAAGGTCAACAGTCAATGGTCAATATTTTGACCAGGTCATGATCAACTTTTGACCAATTTAATGGTCAACAGTCAAGAGGTAAATTAGTGTAGTCAACTGTCAACAATTAACAATCAATACAATCAACAGTCAACATAGTCCACAGTCAACACAGTGGGTCAACAGTCAACATAAAGTCAACTTTGTCAACACACATTTTTCTACACATTAATACAACATAGGCATCTTTTCATGAATTCAATACGTCACAAACAACTTTTTATGAAATAATGCATCACATGCACCATTTCAAAAAGGCAATTCATGGTATGCACCCTTTCATGAAAACACAACTATTCAAGAGGTTGCAACTCTTGCGATTGCACAACCTTTCGTCGCGTCTTTTGGATGTGACATTTGGATCACATCCATTGGTCACACCCTTTAGTTGCACCCTTTGACTGCACCCGTTAGTCGGACCTTTTGATCACAACCTTTAGTCGCACCCATTGGCCACAACTCTTTAGACACAATCTTTTGACGCATCCCTTGGATATGACATTTGAATCGCATACTTGGTCGCACCCGTTGGTCGCAACTCTTGGACTCAACCTTTGGATTGCATCTCTTGGCGGCATCTTTTGGACATAACTTCTGGATCACATCCATTCATCGCATCTTTTGATCGCATCTCTTGGACATAACTTTTAATCACATCTGTTGGTCGCACCCGTTAGTCACACCTGTTGGTCACAACTCCTGCTCGCAACCTTTGGATCATATCCTTTGGTCGCATCTCTTTGACGTAACTCTTGGATTGCATCTCTTTAGGTTTAAGCCTTTTGATACAACTTTTGAATCATATTCTCTTTGTTGCATCTATATGAGAGGATGCCATCGTATAATCTCTTCAAATGGGACCAATGACCTTTCATGAATTAATCATTATATGAACTCCTTCATATAGATGATATATCTTTATGTACCTTTTCATGAATCCTCAAACCTTCACATCCTTTCGATTAAAAATATTCAACACTTGAAAACTCTATATGCAAACCTTATAATTATAAATGAAAATTATAAATGGTATCTAAATAGTATATATCTCATATATACCGTCTCAATTTAATCGAAACACGTACGTCGCTCTGATACCACTGTTGGGTCTCGGACGTGCATAATGCAGCGGAAAACAAAAATATTCGTCCAAAACCCATTCCGAGGATCCGTGCGTATCGGTTAAATCAAAGAAATAAATCTTAAAGATACCTCTTGAATTACGCTCAATCCGTGACGCTCAAACCATGCGTATTGTCCATGCGCCTCTAAACCGGTTGCCGTCCTAATCGATTTTCCGTCTGTCTAGGCCGTCTAGGTCGGATCGTGCGGAAGTCATCTACCGCACACATAATCGGTCTCCACCAAAACTCTCAACAAACCGTTCTCATCTTCATAGGCCGAATAGATCACAAGCGCCGAAAGTTCGAACGCCTCTACCGATGTCCACACGAACAAACTTCTTAAAACGGAAAGAAGAACAATATATATGCTAGTAGCTTGTTCTCCTCTTGCATAAGAAAACTCTTCTTATTTTATCTCACAAAAGATGTATATAATTCCTCTCATATAATCACACTCTTTCGTTTTTGTCATACAAAAAGAAAGCACCCTTTCATAATTTTGTCATACAAATTAGAAAGTATATTTTCTCTCTTTTGTTTCACAAAAGAGAATGAGAAATAATGAGAGAGAATGATGTGTTGTATTGTTAATTTGGAGCCTTCTATGTCCTTATATAGAGATGAAGAATCATGTCTCTTCACACTAAAAGATGTGTATGACATCACTCATCATTATCCATATGCCATCATCTAGACTCTTCTAGATTACATGATCTTTTGTGCTCATAGTCTTTATGTACAAATATATCACATCTTATCACATAAGATGACAATATATTTTGTGCCATTCTTATGCAACTCATCATATAAGTTGCTAGGATTTTCTACGCCCGTTTCAGTTTGTTCTTTGTGTGTGACCCTGTAGGTTCACTTAATGTTGGCAATAGACTTGACAGTCTATAAATCATGAGCAGACTCTAGCAAGCCATCATGACTACCCAATTTAAGTGAATATCGGTGATCCGATTTACCTAATCAACAATCACGTATTTAGTCCCTTTGTCACGCGATATCTATATCGATCATAAGGCATGTAGTATGCCATCCTTATATTAATCGATTAATATTTCTTGATCCCAAATTAAACTGAACAAGAACAAATGACATTAATAACTCTTATTAATTCATTTGAGTATGGCCATACATTTTTTCAGTTCAATTCATCAAGAGGCCTAAAGATATCTCTCTCATTTATGAGAGGAACAAATCCCGTCTTGATTGCACTCATCCCTCTACATGATTCATTGTATACCTAATCATAACCGTTATGACCACCCGGTTAAAGGCAGTGTTAGATTATATTAAGGTATAAAATTACTCATGTTGGGAACCGAGACAATCTCAGGTCAAAGGACTATAAATACTTTTTGTTACAAGAATCGCTAATAACGTAAAACATGTAGCATTCTTATGGCGGGTCAGTCCAGTATATGGTCTCCAACATATACCTATGTTAACGACTTGATAACTATTTATTCATGATCAGTAAAACATAATCATCAATCAACTAATATACGGTGTACATTTATAGCTTGTATATAAATATATGTTTATATGTATCTACAAGTATATTTGTCTCTACAAATATCATATAAATGACCAGGGAGATTTAGAATAGCATTCATAACACTTTATAGCTTTACTATCAAAGTCACGCACTTTGATGACATAAAGCTGAATTACACATTCATGGTCTATTTTAATTATATTAAAATAACCTATACGCACATATTATATGAAATATCTTAGAATAAATATTATGTTTGTTATTACAGTCCATCATTTAGGTCACAAACACTTTGGCCTAGGGTATAACACCATCACTTAGGTTGACGCTTTTCTTTGCCCGATTCCAAACTGGTTTCCAAACTGATCCTTTGTATGTTTCGCCTAACCGGTCTCACAAGCCGATCTCCAAGCGATCTCCAAACAAACCGATTCTCCAAACAAACCACTGTTTCAAACTGAATCACAAAGACGCCGCACTTCGCTTCGTCCTCTACTGGTATCCACACGAACAACCGCTTTGAGCGTATAAAGAACGATATATGCTAGTATTCGTTCTTCATTTTTCTCACAAAAATAACAAGAGAATAATTTTCGGATTTTTCTCTCCTTTTGTCTCACAAAAGTTGGACGAAAATAATATGCCTTCATTATCATTTTGGGGTGTCTCTTGTGCCTATATAGTCCATAAGTTTGATATCCTATGTGCATGGTAACTATGTAATCATATATGCAATACACCTTATCATATAAGATGTAGGATTGGATATGTCACTTGACTATGTAGCTCTTCATACAACTTATCACATAAGTTATGATTTTTCTGTGTACGTCTCAATAGTTTTTTTTTGTGTGTGACCCTGTAGGTTTACTTAATATTGGCAATAATCACAACAGATTATAAATCATGAGCGGCCTCTAGCAAGACATCATGATTACCCAAATTAAGCAAGTATGGATGATTCGATCAAACCTAATTTATGTTCATGCATTGTATCCCTTTGTTACACGATATCTATATCGTCCATAAGGCATGGTATGTGTCAACCTTACGTTGGTCGATAAATATTTCTTGACACCGAATTTGATTGAACACGAAATGATATTAATAACTCCTTATTAATTCACTCGAGCACGGCCGTGCGTTTCTTAGTTCAAATCATCAAGAGGCCTAAAGATATCTCTCTCAATTTATGAGAGGAACAAATCCTATCTTAATTAAACTCTTTCCTCCGCATAATTCATTATATACCTAATTATAATCTTTATGACCGCCCGGTTAAAGACGATGTTAGATTATATTAAAGTATAAAATTTCTCATGTAGGAAACTGAGATAATCTCAAGTCTAGGGATTACAGATACATTCTTTACTGAGAATAACTAATGACACGAACCATGTAGTATTTCCACGGTGCGTCAATCCAGTATATGGTCTCTAACATATACTTACGTTAATGACTTAGTAACTCTTATTCATGATCAGTAAAACGTGACCATCAGTCAACTAACATACTGATGTCCATTTATAGATTATCATAAAGTATGTTTGTCTCACAAACATCCTATGAATGATCAAGGACAGTTTTGAATATCATTCATAATACTTTATAGTTTTACTATTAAAGTCACTTACTTTGATGATATAAAGCTGAATATCATATTCAAGGTTCATTTTAGTAATAGGAATAAAATAACCAATGCGCATTTATTATATATAATATCTCTAAATAAACACAATGTTTGTTTAACACAATCCATACATCTAGGTCTCAAATATATTGGCCTAGGGCATACTACTAACATTGATGACCATTGCATACAGTACATGGATAACCTAAAAATAGCAAAGAAAGTAGCTATAGTATAGGCTATAGTAAAAGGACTTTCCCACTTGTTGCTATTACGAATTATAACTTCCATAGCACAATGCGATTGTGAATGATGGAACAAGGATATAAAACTCACATTCCCTTATAGGAACTTTACTGTGGATGTATCTTTGATACATTGCAAGAGTTTTGTGATTGCAAGAATTCTGAAAGGTAAATTCATGAATTCATGAATAGATTAAAGCAAGCATCTCAGGATGAATCTATTTGACAAAGTAAATTGAAGAATTTGACTTAATCAAAATAGATGCGACCACCTTGATTTTAAGAAATTCAGTGAGAGTATAACAATCTTCCTGCATTACACCATCTTACACATCCTAATAATTGGGAGTTGTAGTCTATGCATACTTATGATTGTAGGATAAAGTACATTGGTACGATATTGAAATAATTCAATACGCAAGAAATGTTCTTGCTTACGGTGGTCATATGATTGATGAAAGTCATACAAATGAGATTCTATGCCTTCAGCCATACATTGAAGTGTTCAATCTGCAAGAAAGAGTTCTTGCTTATGGCATTCACATGAACAATAAAAGGATATAATAATTAGATCTTATACCTTCAACCATATATTGAATATTCAATATGCAAGATAGAGTTCTTGTTTGTGGCACTAATATGAACAATGAAAGGCACATGAATTGGATTCTATACTTTCAACAATATATATTGAAGGAGTTCAATATACAGGAAAAGATTCTTGCCTACGACGTTCATATAATGAAGACATGTGCTTAACTTCCATTTATTGAAAGGTTCAATATACAAGAAATAGTTCTTGATAATGGGATGAATAAGAACTTTAAGTCATACAATGTATTGTGCAATATGCTTGGAGCATAAGAGAGCAACTTATAGTCATTTGATGACTAGGATAAAGATCTAAGTTCTTATGAAGAACTAAGACATCCCGATCTATCAGAAGCTAGGTAGTGGTAAGAGATTGCACTTTCCTAACATGGAACATTATCACAATTCATTTATTTTGAATACAGTACTTTTGAAAGAGTTCCAAATAAGGCACTGTAACTGAAACAAGACCATATTGTCGCTTTAGAAGCGGATAATAGGTATGCCTTGATCTTTGAACTTGAAATAGTCCCGATTGCTCTTAAGGCCAAACGATCTATGTTATGAAAAAAGAGTCGCTCAGAATAGAGCAACAAGGATACATGCGCCTGTTTTAGAAGTTCTCGACTAATGATAGAGATCAATAGTAGTCATTACAAGTTTGCAATGTAAATTTCTATAATCTGATAGACATATATTTTTCGCTAGTAGAACATGAAGGTCATGTTGCCTTATGAGCATTGGATGCTTAAGATTGGCCTAGTGCAAGTGGGAGACTGAAGGAATTATGCCCTAGGCCAAAGTGTTGGATTAGAGATTAGATTATGAGAAACACGTCTATTCAGTTCATGAATGAGTGTATGGGCGACTAATATATTTAAATATATTAGATCAACCATGAATGACACTTCGGGTTCACGTCATCAGAATACGTGATTCTGATAGTGGAACTGTGAACCAACGAATGACATTCTAAACCGTCCCTAGTGATATGTGGGATGTTTATAGAGATAAACATACTTCAAGTAAGAAGCTACATATCTACACTAGTATTTTTCAACCCTGTTCCTGTAACATGGTTAATCCACATCATTAAGTTAATCAAATCCGTTCAACTATCTTGATCACTTCATTTTTAACCACACGATTGTAATTAATCTCTCTGCCTTCCTTTCGCCCCCTCCATCTCAATATTTATCCGCCTATCACAAATCAAGTTTGCCCTTATCCAAAACCCCTATCACAATACCTCTCTCGCCTCAATCCCTCTCCCTCTCGCCCGAATTCTCTCTCTCATTCCAATTCATTCCGAAACCCTCTCTATGCAAGTCCAAGAATAATGGTTAGTATTTTGATTGATTAAGGGTAGACATATTTGGCCTCTGTTATTCTTTGCTTTCATGTAGGATTACATTTCTAGGGTTCTTATTATTCTCGGTTTGATGGTGTTTAAAATAATTCCGTAATTACTAATCTTGTTTGACAATGTCTTATTAGCTAAGAATGTCACTCGTCAAGTTTTCGAAAATTGAGATTTCATCGGAATAGAATCATCTCCTTGATCTCGGGAAGACTAGAGTCGTCACGCTTTTAAAGAATTTCAAGAGAGGATTTGAAGGCGTGGGAGCAAGCTTTATTACTCTTCTAGTGTGTTTTGTGGTGTAAGTAATTTAATTTGTACTAAAAAGAGAGTAAAATCGGCAATCTATTTAATTTCTGCTAGTTCCATTGTCAATGGACCTAGTTCTATTGGCAACGGACCTAGTCCATTGGCAACGAACCTAGTCCTTTGCCAACGGAAGTAGTCCATTGCCAACGAATGTAGTCCGTTGGCAACGGACATCCCCGTTGCCATTCATTTTCTCCAGGAGTTTTGGCTGAAAAATTGTTGTGTGAGTTCCGTTGGCAACGGAACTACAGGAACATAGCCGTTTGATTTGAAATCCTCATTGATTTCCTTCCATTTTTGCAATCCGTTAGCAACGGAACTGGTCCATTGTGAACGGAACTGCGCAGTTTCCTTCTGTGACGGCTGCTCTTTCCTCCTTTTAAAAAGAGGGCTGCCTCTCTTAGTAAAATGTAAGAATTCCACATACAAAAAGCAGAAATACTCTCTTCTTAATACTGTTAAATTGCTCTAAATCTCAAGATATCGAGTTTGTAAGTTGATTGTTTCACCAGACGTCAAGTTTGTTGTAAGGCGACGGTGGATCATGGTTTTGTACTAAAACACTATTTGGATTAGTGATTATCGGAGCCGCAAGGCAAGTCCCAGAGAGTAGGCAACTTGTGAAAGCGGTAAGGGCTGCTAGCGAGTAAATGGGTGGTTAAGGCTAATGCAACTACCTCGCCGAACTCCATCATCAGATCGTGTGTTCGGTATCTCTGTACTTTTTATATTTTTACTTTAATTTCATATATATATTTATCTTTCTTTATTAATTAGCATTCAAAAAACCATCAATAAAGTCTAAAAACAATAAAAATTTAATACCCTAAAAATACATTATTCACGTTTCCGTACGTTTAGGCCTATTAACCCCCTCTGTAGGCCTCAACCGATCAACAATTGGTATCAGAGCAGGAATATAGACTGTTTCGAATTCAAATTTGAAACAACGTGTATTTTCGATCTATAGCGACACTCCCGACAAATCGACTACATGTCTTTTATCCAGAGAAAATCGATGGTAAAAATTGGAATCTTTGGAAGAGATGCATGGTGAATGTCTTCGAACTACATGGACTTCGTCAGGTAGTAGAAAATAGTTTTACCATAGAATTTGTATTCAATAGTACCACTAACCATACCGATACAACCAAAACAAATATCACACTTGACATAATGGCACAAAATCTCATTCTCACAAATATGTTAAACACTTTTTCTGTAATAATAGATGGTTGTGAGAATTCTAATGAAATGTGAAAAACTCTCCTAAATAGATTTGAGGGAAATAATCAAATGAAAAGAACCAAATTAATGGGACTTGAACAACAATTTGATAATTTCCAGATGATTGAAAGTGAACCCGTCGAGGATATGTACATTCATATGTCGCATATCCGAAATTGTAGGAGAGAAACTAACCGATGATCGAGTTGTAGGTAAATTAATTAGGGCGATACCATCGAGTTGGGAACTACTTCGAGTATCGTTGGAAACTATGCTAGCAACAAAAGATATCGAGCTGGAAGAACTTGTCAACTAATTCCGCAACTTTGAGACCAGAGTGAGGCAAATGAGAACCGACTCCCAACCCAAAACGGTGGCAATGCCGGCAACGAGCTTGATTGATGAGGATGTGAAATAGCGTGTCTGGTGTGACAATTCAGAGATTTTCGAGCCAAGGAAAAATAGTTTAACGACAACCGACGTCGTAATAACCAAAAGACGTACTACTTCGATTACAACAAGAAGAGACACACCATCGACAACTGCTTCACCTTAGTTCCCGAGCTCGCTCCGTGGAACAAGAAGGATGATGAAAAATGTGATGGACATTCACATGATCAACGCGAGCGATGCGAAAGGCGTTCCGACGATCAACACGACAAAAGAAAAGAAAAGAGACATGATGACCGAGAAAAAGACAAGAAAAGGAAGTCGAAAAGTCACTCTGCCAAGGTGGCCGTGTGGAGAGACGAGTCAAGCAATTCATCGGATGGTTCCGGTTCGGACTCCGACTCCGAATCGGACATGGATAATGTCGCGTTCATGGTATATGATGATGTGGATGAAGTGTGCGAATGGGTGATACAAGAGATGATTCGACTTGGAAAACTTCCAGCACAACCCCGTCCTCCTACCGTGACATCTTACATCGACACTACTTCCTCCGGTTCTTCCCGTGACATGAGTCGCGAGGTATATCTAGATCGTACTGTAAATCATGTTTTAGAAGAGGTTAAGCTTCCTAGTTCAAATCAAGTTATTGAAAATGTAGAACCCGGAATCCGCGATGAACTAGAACAAGAATTAAAAAGGTTTCGGGAGTCTCTTATTAGTACCCGTAACTTCTCATTATTTCCGAAGCTTAGGTAAGGTCGTACACGGCAAAAATAAAAGAATTTGAAAAAATAAATTTAAATGATAATAACAACTCAATCGACGAAAATTTAAACAAGAAGATAAATAATTGCATTTGTGAAAAATTAAAAACTGAAATTAATCATCTAAAAGTCGAAGTTTTAAGTTTAAAATGTGAAAATAAATCTCTCAAGTCTGCTTGCGCCAGAAATATCTCGAGCAAACTTGATTTAGACAACTTAATTATAGGGCAAAAACCAAATGATAAAACTGGCATAGGGTTCAAGAAAGAGATCGGTACTAAACCCGCTCCTTCAAGACCTAAAAACCACACAATAAAAGGGACCTAAAAATCACACAATAAAAGGGGAGCTCAATCAACCGAAGAGTAGAGGAAGTGCATTCATGTACCGAGACTACTCTAAGTGCCAAAGTCCTAAAAGTCGAACTTCTAAAAGGTTTAGTAATAACAATAGGTTTCACTATTTTCATGATTTTGGCATATTCATGAGAATGACCGCGGTGTCACAACCGAAAGACTTTATAAAAGAGGTCATAATGATTATTTTTATGAAATAGTCGACACACATGTCCCGAGGAAGATTCAACCTAATGAATCTCAACATCGAGGTCCCAAACGTTACACTAATGCACATAAAAAATAAGGTTTTTCAAACACAAATAATTTTGCGAAATCAAACAATTTTGCGAAATCAACTGTTTTTAGTGCCAAGTTGACCGAACCAAAGCTTAGGAAAGTCGATTTTTCAAACACTATAAAAATCATTTTATAAAAGGTACTGAAGAGACTTCGAACCTGACTTGTTCATTTTGCAACTATTGTTGCAAAATAGGCCATATCTCTCTAGAGTGTCATTTACGTAAACCTGTTAATTCTTCAAAATTTGTGTGGTTGCAGAAAGACATAAATGTTGGAAGCAACTCCTCATCAAATGAGGAGAAATCAAAGTTCACCTAGACGCTTCGATTTCGCCTATTTTAATTTAGCCATATTCTAAGGGGGAGTTGTGGTCAAGTTTTTTCTCGACAGATCTAACTTGTGGGTCGAGAAAGTTTTTGTTTTAGTACAGAAAAATTGGACAACTTGATGAGAATCAATCAAGAAATGTGGACATTCAACGCAACTTGTGTCTTTTGCACATCTAGGTCTTGTGAAGAAATTGACTGAGTTGGCTAAACGGAATTGAAGTCAACAATATTCTCGCCAAGTCACGAGCATCTTCTTATTTTTCTGATACTTGGTTGAGGTTATGCTATTCATGATAAAATCATATTTTTTTTCTCTCATTATATATTATTTATTCGGTGCCTTATGTCTTCTCCTTGAATTTTTTTGGGACTATTATTTTTGAACTTTATTTCATTACATGTATGTTTCAATAATATCAAAATGATTTTTTTTGTCTTGATGAAAGTTTATTATAAAACCCTCTTTGAACAGTTTTTGTGAATCCTTAAAGTAACCTCTAATTTTTTTAACGGGTTATTGAACTCAGGGGGAGCATCTATTTAGGGGGAGCTTTATTCTCTCTCATTTGATGATCCCTTTTGACTGTTTTTCAAAAAAGGGGAGGAGATATAAAATGCTAGTTTTTACGGAATTATTTTGAAAATCATCAAAAGGGGGAGATTGTTGTTCTTGGTTTGATGATTTTTAAAATAATTCCGTAATTACTAATCTTCTTTGAGAATGTCTTATTAGCTCAGAATGTCACTCGTCAAGTTTTCGAAAATGGAGATTTCATCGGAATGGAAGCATCTCCCTGATCTCGGGAAGACTAGAAATCATCACACTTTTAAAGGATTTCAAGAGAGGATTTCAAGGTGTGGGAGCAACCTTCTTTAGTCTTCTAGTGTGTCTTATGGTGTAAGTAATTTAATTTGTACTAAAAAGAGAGTAAAATCTACAATCTATTTAATTTCAGCTAGTTCCATTGGCAATAGACCTAGTCCATTGGCAACGGATCTAGTCCATTGCCAGCGGACCTCCCCGTTGCCATTCATTTTCTCCTGGAGTTTTGGCTGAAAAATTGTTGCGTGAGTTCCGTTGGCAACGAGCTGCCGCTCTTAGTAAAACATAAGAATTCCACATACAAAAAGCAGAAATTCTCTCTTCTTAATACTGTTAAATTGCTCTAAATCTCAAGAGAGACTAATCGAATTGTTGAGCGTGTTGCTCGTTGTTGGTTGAGATCGAAAAATATCGAGTTTGTTAGCTGATTGTTTCACCGGACGTCAAGTTTGTTGTAAGGCGACAGTGGATCGTGGTTTTGTACTCAAACACTATTCGGATTAGTGATTCTCGGAGCCGCCAGGCAAGTCCCGGAGAGTAGGAAACTCGTGAATACGATAAGGGCTGCTAGCGAGTAAACGGGTGGTTAAGGTTAACGCAACTACATCGCCGAACTCCGTCATCAGATCGTGTGTTCGGTATCTCTTTACTTTTTATATTTTTACTTTAATTTCATATATATTTATCTTTCTTTGTTAATTAGCATTCAAACAATCATCAACAAAGTCTAAAAACAATAAAAATTTAAAACCCTAAAATACATTATTCACATTTCCGCATGTTTAGGCCTATTAACCCCCCTTATAGGCCTCAACCGATCAACAGTTCTTACTGCTGTTGGTAATCAGATATAGTTTTAAAAGTTTCATTTTTAATTGATTTCAAATCAGGTTTAGACCTCCAATCGGTGCTTTTTGGTTTTTGATGAAATTGAATTTGGGGCTGATTTGTTGCGATTTTTTTATAAATTGAAGGCCTTCAGGCTCCCTCATGCTGTGTTTGATATTTTAAGTACTGTTTCTCCGTTGTTCTTTTCATTTTTTCATAAAGAAAATTACGTCATTCCTAATGTCCACAACCTGTTTGACGTTATTCACTTCGTGAAACAATCATTTTATCTCAAAATACGTGATTCTGATAGTAGAACTGTGAACCAACGAATGACATTCTAAACCGTCCCTAGTGATATGTAGGATGTTTATAGAGATAAACATACTTCAAGTAAGAAGCTACATATCCACACTAGTATATTCGCAGACTGGATGATCATGTTCTGCTGATCATGGACATAGGGATGTCAAGTCTGGAATATAGATGCGTGTTAGAGAACACGTACTGGACTGACCACACTATGAGAATATGCATGGTATATGTCATTAGTGATTCTCATATGAATAGTATGCTTGTTCCTACGACCTGAGGTCACCATGGATTCCTGTATGAAGAACTGCATACTTTAATATGATCTTACGTCATCCGTAACGGAATGATCATTAGGGTCATGGTTAGGTATGCACTGAATCATCACGAGGAATGTGAGTGACCAAGATGGGATTTGTTCCTCTCGTCATGAGGGAGATATCTCTGGGCCCCCTGATGAACTAGGACTGAAGGAAATGCACGGCCATGCTCAAAATGGATTAACATGTGTTGTTAATATCATTTTGTATTTACTCAGTCTAATTCTCGATCAGGAAAGAGACTTTGATCAAACTCAATGATGACATATTACCGTGCCTTATGATCAAGACGTATATCGTAGAGCAAAAGGAATAAGCAAATGTCTATTCAGATAGGTTTATGATCGTTGATCAATTCATTTAACATGGGTAGTCATGACATCAGTCTAGAGGTTACTCATGACTTACGATCTTTAGAAGATCGTTGCCAACGTTAAATGGAACCTACATGATCACACAATGAACTCCATTCGTACGGGATGACTATGCCTCAAAACAGTTAATACATATGATGTATAAATTGGTGAACGAAATAATTAATTATTGGATAATTGATTGAACAAAATAGTGCCATTCCGTTGGCAACAGAACAGTTCCGTTCCCAACGGAATATATATGGAAACTATAATAACCTTAGCTGCCAAGTATTCCGTTATGGAAATACCTATTCCGTTGGCAACGGAATAGGCGCAGATTAGGGTTTTAGTTATGGTAACTGAGCAATCGTTCACCTCTCTCTCTAGTATGAATAGAAGGGCATGGTCTCTCTATTTAACACACAACTCTGTAGCCTGAGAGGCCGTCTTTACACAGAAAAGACTGAGAGAGTTTTGAGAGATATTCGGAAAGTTTTTCCGGACTTGTCTAGCCAAGTCCGGTTATTCTGTTCGAGTGAGGTTCGCGTGGATACGAGTAGAGGTTCTCTACCTTGAGAACTTGCGAGCGATCTATCTTCATCCCTAGGAGAAGAAGCTATCTCTCGAGCCGAGCTTCAAGAAGAGTTTCGCGAGCCGAGCTTCAAGAAGGAGTTCTTCGAGCCGAGCAATAGGAAGGAGCTTGGCGAGCCGAGCTTCGGGAAGGAGACGGTTGAGAGTCAGAAAAGTTTAGACCTACATCCGCTCGCGGATCAAGAAGATACGAGGTATAAATTTTAATGGCTAATCTCGTACTTTTATTTCCTTTACGATGATCCTAGGGAGGGTTTAACCCGTAGGTTCCGCTACGCATGTAACATACATGGCTACGGGTTTCCTAACAATGGTATCAGAGCGTTTGTTAAGGAAATAATCGTCGATTGTATTTAAAATTTAGTAAATTCTAGTATAATAAATTTTAGGGTTTTGAAAATATTATTTCAAAACATCATGGAAATAGTTTCTAGGAATATAATATTGGATATTATGATTTTCTAGAGTTTCGAAAAATAGTTTTTCGAAATCTGTTTTGGAAACTGAACTGAAACTAAAGGAAAAACGAATTTCCAGCACATCTCCGTTGAGAACGGAGTACTTCCGGTGAGAACGGAATAATTCCTTTTAGAATGGAACAGTTTCGTTCCCAACGGAACAAGGCTGAGTTTTGCGGAAACCCGAATTTTTGTTATACATGGAATTTTTATTTAAATATGGTATGAGCCTTAGATCTGTGATTGTTCTATGATGTAATCTTATGTGTAATTGTTTGTAATATAATTTAATATCTATGGAAACCTGTGAGTTGTCCAAAGTTGTAATTTATGGCAACCAGCGAGTTGTCCAAATTTGTACTTACTTTTCTAGCAATAGGTTAATTGTTAGGATAGATATTATATGAAGACTACGAGTTAAGGATCTTGGCGCAATCTTCAGAAGATGGCATTGGATCGTCACACACACACAACGAAGGGTTCGTTGAAGATTACAGCTACAATCTAGAGATAGATCTAGGATTAGGAACCTCATGATCGCTCGTGAGGAATAGGCTCATACTATATTTTATCTTGTTTCTGTGATGTTTTTATTTATAAATCTAAAACAAAATCCTTCAGAATGTTAAGTAAGAAAGTGCCCCCTTGTCACTGAAGCCCTCGATACTTAGATAGTCTTCCATGTGGGTCATGCCAAAGCTGAGCATATGAGGGATTGTCTTTGTAAAGGAAGGTACGTGGGAAATGGCGTCCAGCATGGGTCATGCCAAAGCTGAGTGTGCTGGATTCCATTTCGCCGATAATCATACATGGTTAAACTTAACTGAGCAAGCAAGTCGGACTTGGGCTCAGGGCACAAGATGGGATAATACACCGGGCATATAATGCTCATTCCATAAAAGACAAGAATTGCATATGATGCGATTGGAAAGAGTTCCTACCTAAATAGTTGAGCAATAAGGGTTGCGCCAAAGCGCACTTAGTGCTCGATGAAGTTTCCGAATCAATACTACTAAAGGTGTATGATTTGAAGAAAAATAGTGGGAGTAAAATATATGAAACAAAACTAGAATAATTCTAGTTTTAAATAATAAACTTTACATTGCATATTAAACTTGTAGAATGAGTTCAAAATTTACGGACTTGCGATCTATCCTTGAGAAGGATAAGCTCGATGGCACAAACTTCCCTGAATGGTTCAGGACTCTGAGAATTGTTCTCAAGAGTGAAGGAAAATTGTATGTCCTTGAGACACCCATCCCAAATCCACCGCCTTCGACCGCTTCTAGAGTTGTTCAAGATACTTATCAGAAGTGTATTGACGATTCTGATGAAGTAGCCTGGATGATGTTAGCAGGAATGAAACCTAAGCTTCAGAAGCAGATAGGTTTTATGGATGCCTATGATATGATCAAGGCGCTTAAGGAAATGTTCCAAAAGCAGGCTAATATTCAGCGCTACAAGGTCACCAAGCTATTAATCAAGAGCAAGATGGCTCATGGCTCCTCTGTGGATACTCATGTGTTCAAGATGAGAAGTCACATTGATTACTTAGAGAGACTTGGTTCGCCTATTCCAAGGGAAGTCGCGGTTGACATGATTCTTGGATCGCTTCCTCCGAGCTTTGGTTTGTTCATTACTGAATATCATAAGCGTCGGATGGAGATGACGATCACGGAATTGCATAAGATACTTAAATAGGCGGAGAAGGACATAGAGGCAAAAGTTGTCGTTGATGCCCTCAGAATTGAAAGGGAAAGGGAGTTGAATAGACAAGCCGCATGGGAGAGCTCGATCAAGAGTGAAGGCAAAGAGTTGCCTAAACCTGAGGAATCCAAAGAAGTGATTGCATGTTCTATGCATGATCACTAGAGAGGAGGATGTAAGATATGTCATGAATGAGACTCAATGGCTGCCATTTCAGGTATTCCTCTTCCTAAATCTCTACTTGGATATTGGATATCCACTGTAATTCTCACATTTTGAATGTGCAGGATATTACTCAGAAGTAGAAGATTAGCCAGAGGAGAAGTCAACCTATAAGTGGGGAATGAAGCAAGAGTTTCTACATTAGCTCTCGGATTTTATTGACTTAACCGTTGTGGACTTGTAATGAAATAAATGTTATTTCGACATTAGCGTTAAAATGGTTGTCAAATTTATTATTTGGAATAATAAAATTTCCCTAGATTTGTCTATTTGAAATTTTCACTTAGAAAATAACCTTTATATGCTAAATAATAAGTCCATTGATTTCATACTTCTAGCATTGTCATCTAAGTCACAAAATAAGAATCGCATTTCGAAAACTCCACCCTATGTGGAAAGTTTGACTCACTGGATCTAGGATCAATTGAGATGTACGAATTTTATTCAACGAACATGATGACAAGAATGGGCAACCATCACAAAGTTGATGGGTTAGTTTGTTGAGTCTCATGAATATAGATGCACGAGAGACAAAAGGCAAGCCGGCTAGAAATAAGGAATATCAGAATTTTAAATTAAAGTGTTTTAAGTAAAATGTTTACATAATGAAACACAAAATATATGAAATGTTCAAGGCATTTAAGAATGACATTCGATATCGCTTTGACAAGATAATAATAGAACTTCGATCAGATCGATGTGATAAGTATTTGAGTCAATAGGTTGACAATTATCTTAGAAATTGTGAAAAGGGTTTCACAATTATTTCTGTATGCAGCATCTCACAATGTGCACATAAAGAAGAAGATGAAAGTTATTGGATAAGATTCAGTCTATGCCTCCGCGATTCTTATAGGTTTATACTCTTGAATATACTAAACACTGAATATCATAAGGTTCAAATAGACTCCATATGTGATATGGTTTTGGAAAGTCCCAGATTGTCTTTAAAGGTTAAAGTACGACTCGTGTCAAAAGGTTTGATAGTGTCAACACAACAATCTCTCTGGAATATCAACTCGATATTGTTTTACATCCATTACGAGTTCAAATTGTTTGCTACTTATAATTCAGACTTCTTTAAGAGAGATCTCATCTCCTAAAGAAGTAGTGAGAGTGTAATACATTTCGAAAGGTTCGAGGTCCATATACCAGTGATGAACCATTAATGAGGCTATCAAGTAGTTGATAAGGCTATAAGGTCCTCCTCACAGACCTGGTAGACATTAGGCTGAGATATATGATCTCTCGTAAAAGATGCTCATAGAGTATGAGTCGACTTCCTACCCAGGAGACTGTGAAGAGACAAAGTTCTCAAAATGGTTGGACCATGAGAATTGAGATGCAATGCATGTACGAGCAATCATATTTGGAACTTGATTGGAGTATCCAATGGCTTGATGACCATTGCATACAGTACATGGATAACCTACAAATAGCAAAGAAAGTAGCTATAATATGGGCTATAGTAAAAGGACTTTCTCACTAATCCAGTACGTGTTCTCTAACACGCACCTATATTCCAGACTTGACATCCCTATGTCCATGATCAGCATAACATGATCATCCAGTCTGCGAATATACTAGTGTGGGTATGTAGCTTCTTACTTGAAGTATGTTTATCTCTATAAACATCCTACATATCACTAGGGACGGTTTAGAATGTCATTCGTTGGTTCACAGTTCTACTATCAGAATCACGTATTCTGATGACGTGAACCCGAATTGTCATTCATGGTCGATCTAATATATGTAAATACACTAGTCACCCATACACTCATTCATATATGAAATGAATAAACACGTTTCACATAATCTAATCTCCAGTCCAACACCTTGGCCTAGGGCATAATTCCTTCAGTCTCCCACTTGCACTAGGCCAATCTTAAGCATCCAATGCTCATTAGGCAACATGACCTTCATGTTTTACTAGCGGGAAATATATCCCTTATCAGATTATAGAAATTTACATTGCAAACTTGTAACGACTACTATTGATCTCTATCATTAGTCGAGAACTTCTAAAATAGAAACTTGTATCATTATTGCTCTATTCTGAGATTTTCATGTTTGAGAGCACTCGGGACTACTCCTAGTTCCAAGATCAACTTTTGATCCAAGCATACCCATTGTTTGCTTCTAAAGCAACATTATGGGATCTTGTTTTAGTTACAGTACCTTATTTGGAATTCTTTCCAAACTACTGTATTCAAAATAAATGAATTGCGATAATGATCCATGTTTGGAAAGTGTAATATCTTACCACTACTTAGTTTCTCATAGGTCTGGAAAGCTTATAGTCATCAAATGACTATCATTTACTCCCTTATGCTCTAAGCATATAGTACATTGTATGGCTTGAAAATCTTATTCATCCCGCTATCAAGAACTGTTTCTTGTATATTGAACCTTTCAATAAACGGATAATAAATGTATGTCTTCATTAAATGAACGTCATTGGCAAGAATTCTTTCTTTCATATTGAACTCTTTCAATATATTCTCCAATTCATGTGCCTTTCATTGTTCATATTAGTGCCACAAACAAGAACTCTTTCTTGCATATTGAATATTCAATATATGGTTGAAGGTTTATTCTTATATCCTTTTATTGTTCATGTGAATGTCATAAGCAAGAACGCTTTCTTGCATGTTGAACATTTCAACGTATGGCTGAAAGTATAGAATCTCATTCGTTTATCTTTTCATCATTCATATGAACACCATGAGCAAGAACATTTCTTGCGCATCAAATTCTTTCAATATTTTACCAATGTGCTTTATCTTACAGCTAGAAATCTGTGTAGGCTTCAACTCCTAACTGTTAGGATGGGTAAGTTGTTGTAATGCAGGCAGATTGTTATACTCCCACTGAATTTCTTGAAGTCAAGGTGGTCGCATCTATTTTGATTAAGTCAGATTCTTCAATTTACTTTGTCAAATAGATTCATCCTGAGATGCTTGCTTTTACCTTTCAGAATTCTTGTGATCACAAAACTCTTACCATGTATCAAATATACATCCACATCAAAATTCCTATAAAGGAATGTGAGTTTTATATCCTTATTCCATCATTCACAATCGCATTGTAATATGGAAGTTAGAATTCGTAATAGCAAACTATGAGAATATGTATGGTATATGTCATTAGTGATTCTCATATGAATAGTGTGCTTGTTCCTACGACCTGAGGTCACCATGGATTCCTGTATGAAGAACTACATACTTCAATATGATCTTACGTCATCCGTAACGGGATGATCATTAGGGTCATGGTTAGGTATGCACTGAAACATGACGAGGAATGTGAGTGACCAAGATGGGATTTGTTCCTCTCGTCATGAGGGAGATATCTCTGGGCCCCCTGATGAACTAGGACTGAAGGAAATGCATGGCCATGCTCAAAATGGATTAACATGTGTTGTTAATATCGTTTTGTATTTACTCAGTCTAATTCTCGATCAGGAAAGAGACTTTGATCAAACTCAAGGATGACATATTACCGTGCCTTGTGATCAAGAAGTATATCGTAGAACAAAAGGAATAAGCAAATGTCTATTCAGATAGGTTTATGATCGCTGATCATTTCATTTAACATGGGTAGTCATGACATCAGTCTAGAGGTTACTCGTGACTTACGATCTTTAGAAGATCGTTGCCAACGTTAAATGGAACCTACGCTCACACAATGAACTCCATTCATACGGGATGAATATGCCTCAAAACAGTTAATACATATGATGTATAAATTGGTGAACGAAATAATCAATTATTGGATAATTGATTGAACAAAATAGTGCCATTCCGTTGGCAACGGAACAGTTCTGTTCCCAACGGAATATATATGGAAACTATAATAACCTTAGCTGCCAAGTATTCCGTTATGGAAATACCTATTCCGTTGGCAATGGAATAGGCGCAGATTAGGGTTTCAGTTATGGTAACTGAGCAATCGTTCGCCTCTCTCTCTAGTATAAATAGAAGGGCAGGGTCTTTCTATTTAACACACAACTCTGTAGGCTGAGAGGCCGTCTTTACACAGAAAAGAGAGAGAGAGTTTTGAGAGATATTCGGAAAGTATTTCCGGCTTGTCTAGCCAAGTCCGGTTATTCCGTTCGAGTGAAGTTCGCGTGGATACGAGTAGAGGTAATCTACCTTGAGAACTTGCGAGCGATCTATCTTCATCCCTAGGAGAAGAAGCTATCTCTCGAGCCGAGCTTCAAGAAGAGTTTCGCGACCCGAGCTTCAAGAAGGAGTTCTTCGAGCCGAGCAATAGGAAGGAGCTTGACGAGCCGAGCTTCGGGAAGGAGACGCTTCGGGAAGGAGACGGTTGAGAGTCAGAAAAGTTTAGGCCTACATCCGTTCCTTGTCTCGCGGAACAGGAAGATCCGAGGTATAAATTTTAATGGCTAATCTCGTACTTTTATTTCCTTTATGATGATTCTAGGGAGGGTTGAACCCGTAGATTCCGCTGCGCATGTAACGTACATGGCTACGGGTTTCCTAACATATTCACCTTATTAGTCACCAGTGCTGGAGCGACTTAAACCCATATTCGAACTCTAAGGTACAATCATTATGTCATGTTTTGGTGCACATCTTTTAAAAAATTTGTAATCTTAGCATAATATAAACATTGATATTATCCTTATTTTTTGAAAACCATGTAATGTAAAAAAATATTTACCATATAAAAGAAGTATGTGGTGCACATCTTTTCAAAAATTTGTAATCCTAACATAATATAAACATTGATATTATCCTTATTTTTAGAAAAACATGTAATGTAAAAAAATATTTACCATATAAAAGGGCATGCAACTATGTGAAAAGAAAACAAATTCTTCAATAATCCTAAGTAAATAAAGGATACTATATGATAAATACGTCAAGTTAAATTAATTGATTATCTCGGCAAGAATTATTTCCTTTGATTTCATTTCAAATTGTGTAAAATAACGAATGACTTCTTAGCTTTCCAAATTCATGGCCATCTTAAAAAAAAAATTCGCTCTCTTTCTAAATGACCGAGATATTTCAGTGTTATGTTGAATTAGAATTTTCATGTGTAATTGCATCCTTGAGATGTTTCTTCAAATATCTATTACATTGTTTTTAGATTTATTCATTTCGCATGCGTTTCTCTCCATATCGTTTTATTCTTTAATTTTTCCTTTTTCAAATTTATCATTTCGTATATATGTTAAATTTTACTTGAATTTTAATTCTTTGAATAATTAGCACTTTATGTCTAACTTATTTTTCTTTTATGCAACATAGCATTGACGTGAATGATGAAAATAAAAATATTATCATTTATTTAGTTATAACTTTTTTTCAATTCTTCTCCACTCTCAACCTCATTATCCAACAGGGGTGAAACCGGTCTACTTCTTGTGCTCTGGTTGCCGTCCTCCCATTTGTGAGGCTGTCGTCTTGAGCCAACAACGCAAAGATTTTTCAGGCCGCCAACTTTTTCTCCATCCGCCATTTTAAGGTACTCTCCCTCTCTCTCTCTCTCCCCTTTTCGGTTTTGTTGAAATGATATGAGTATATTGCGTGTCTGAATTCTTTCATTTTTCACGGTAAAAGAGAGATTGGAGAGTCCTTTCCAAACCAAGAGTCAAATTAAGCATCTGTATTTTGTTTGAGATTTTCTTGGTTTTTCTTCTTTTGTAAATTTGACGTGTATATAACTTTCTTGTATAATTGTTTCTAATGAGTATTGGTTGGCTATTAGGTTTCTTTAATTAGGGTTTTATATAAAATGATAAGACAATTCTGTGTAGATTTTTTCTTCGATAATTTTGGATATCGTAATTACCAAAAAAATCTGCTGAACAACCATATGTGATACAAGAAAGTGGCAAATTAAGAATTCCTGACTTGTTTAAAAGTTTTTACTCCTTTGCTCTCTTCAGAAGAAAATATGCTCTAAGAAAATTGATATTGCATTAACTACACATTTATGAACTGCACTATTATTTCCAATATTATTTCTCTTACATTAACATATCTTAATCACGATATTGTAGAACTCACTTGATAAATTAATGCTTTCGCCGAAACTATATTTGCAGATTGGTCGATAACAAATTCAGAAGATGATTCAAATGAAGAGGTCAGAAGATGATTCAAATGAAGAGGCTCCTTCAGAATATAACATATCTGCGGAATTTATGAACATGATGAAATAAAAAGATAATTTAATTTCAATTTGATATGTTATTTTAATTTCATTTTTTGTTTCATATGTGATATTAATTTTACATGGTTGCATGATGTATTCGAACGATGTTAAATCGTTTTTTTAAAGGATTGACGATTTTTTTTCATATTAACTTTGTTATAATATAGTAGGATATATTTTACTAGAATTTTTAATCTTTCATTACCAGCATACATACTCTATTGGTATTTTATTTGCTTTTTTGAAAACTTATACTGGATAAGTGTATAAGTTTCTCCAATATGTACTATGTGCTCATGTGCTCCTAATAAATAGAAACAATAGATGCGAATAATTATCATATATGAGAAACTATAAGATTTTAAGTTTTTGTTTTTTTCCATGCAATTTTCTTGAAATTATACTATATTTTCTCAATTTTTTTTCTGAATTTTATCATTCCTTCAAATTGGTTTGAACTTTATTTGAATTTAAATTTAAAATCAGAATGGTTCACACATATTTTATTATTTCTTTAGTTTCATTTTTTAAAAACTATAATGGATGAGTGTATTAGTTTTCCAATCTTTATCATGTGTTTGAAATTAATAAAAAATAATATGCCCCCGATAATTATTAATGTTATGAAATTAATGGCGTCAGCTTTCACACATAATTGTTTTTCATGAATTGTTACTACTATCAATTACTTTTTTCCAAAAATATTAGTAAAAAAAATTCAAAAGTTTGTCATCATTTTTTATTAATTGTGGCCAGTATATATAGGTTGCTAAGGTCCAAAATAAAATTATCACATCTTTATGGTGTTACCATTAAATTTTATTTTTCATTTCCAATGATATAAACAAGACGATACGATAAATATCAATTTATTAGATATGTTCCGTGATATAAACAAGACGATACGATAAATAACAATGCGAATTGTATTAACTTTCAATTCTTGTATTTTACAGTTTTAAGTGCACTTTTGGTTATAAATTTATAACTATCCAGGAATTTCAAAGGTTAATAGACTTAACAAGAAAAACTTCCTATCAAGAAGGCGACGCATACGTGAAAAGGAAACAGATGATGAAATGAATTTCAGTAATATTATTGGACATATTGACGATGCTATATTTGAAACCACCAATAGTGCTTCATGTTCACATTCAACATCTAGACGACTAAATTTAATTAAATGGTTCATTTATATTATCCTAATTTCGCAATTATAAATTTATAGGGACTTGTCTTGCTCCGTTAAACCTTGGTGCACCAGAACATACATGTATATATTGTGGTGCCATTTTTTGGGCAGATGAACCTCTTAGTAAAATTATAAGGAATGGTACACCTTCTTTCTCTATGTGTTGTCGAGGTGGTAGAATTCAACTATCTCTTCTTCGTGATTCTCCTCGGTCTATCCGTGTATAGAATTCATGGTGAAAATTATCATCTCATGGGATCTTTGGTGACAAACGAAGGTGAGTTGCCTCAATTTGCACAATTATATACATCTGTGATACTGATGATGAAATCGAGAATAGAATAACTGCTTTAGGACAATCAAAAATTGATCCTTAAATTATTAGTTCCTAGGAAACTACTTAGATAATATTTGCAATTATAAATATAAAAAAAATTTGTTAATTACTTATTTTCCAAGAAATCATAAAAGGGTGTCTATGACTACATA
>JAJHPC010000016.1:11005425-11015425 GCA_024447665.1 Juncus inflexus
ATGCTTTGTTCTATCTCCCTTAATGTAGCCTCCTATTATCTGGGCAATGCATGCAGCATTATCTTCATAAATCACAGTTGGACTTCCTTTAATTGCTTTAATACCACATGATTCCTGAATATGTTGAATCATTGATCTCAGCCGTACACACTCCCTACTCGCCTCATGAAGTGTTATGATTTCTGAATGATTTGAGGATGTCGCTACCAAGGTTTGCTTGGTTGAGCGCCAAGATATAGCAGTATTACTATATGTGAATAAGTATCCGGTTTGGGACCGAGCTTTATGTGGATTTGACAGATATCCATCATCTGCATATCTAACTAATTTGGACTCTGAGGTTTTTAGATATAATAATCCTATATCTATTGTTCCTCGAAGATAACGAAGTACGTGCTTAATACCATTCCAATGCCTTCGTGTTGGCACAGAACTATATCTCGCTAACAAATTTACAGAGAATGATATATCAGGCCTGGTATTATTGGCTAGGTACATTAATGCACCAACTGCACTTAAATATAGTACTTCTGGACCAAGAGTTTCTTCGTTATCTTCTTTTGGACGAAAACAATCCTTCTTTATCTGAAGAGATCGGACTACCATAGGTGAACTCAATGGATGTGCTTTATCCATATTAAATCATTTTAGGACATTTTCTACATAAGTAGATTGATGAACAAATATCCCATTTTTCAAATGTTCGATTTGCAATCCGAGACAAAATTTTGTCTTCTCGAGATCTTTCATCTCAAACTCACCTTTTAAATATGCGGCAGTACTTTCAAGCTCTTCAGGAGTTCCGATGATATTTAGATCATCAACATATACTGCAATAATTACAAATCCTGATTTTGATTTCTTAATGAAAATACATGGGCAAATAGGATTGTTATGATACCCTTCTTTTGTAAGGTATTCATTTAGGCGGTTGTACCACATTCTTCCAGATTGTTTCAGTCTATACAAAGATCTTTTTAATTTTATGGAATACATTCCATGAGACCTTTTATTGCATGCTTTAGGCAACTTTAATCCTTCAGGGACATTACATGCTTCAGGCATTTTTAATCCTTCAGGGACTTTCATGTAAATATCACTATCAAGTGATCCATATAAATAAGCTGTTACAACATCCATGAGATGCATATTCAATCCTTCAGAGATTGTCAGGTTAATTAAAAACCTGAATGTAATTGCATCTAAAACAGGAGAATACGTTTCTTCGTAATCTATTCCTGGTTTTTGCGTAAATCCTTGTGCAACAAATCTTGCTTTGTATCTTACAATTTTATTTTTCTCATTACGCTTTCTTACAAATACCCATTTATATCCTACGGGTTGTACACCATCAGGTGTTCGAACTACAGGTCCGAAAACTTCACGTCTTTCAAGAGAATGTAACTCTGCTAGAATTGCATCTCTCCATTTTGGTCATTCTTTCTTATGTCGACATTTTTCAATTGATTTGGGCTCTTGATCCTCGTATTCATTAATTATATCAATCGCGATTGCATATGCAAATTTTCTGTCAATGATAGTTTTAGTTCGGTTCCATTTCTTTCTAGTAGAGACATAATTTATTGAGATCTCATTATTTTCAATATTATCAGGTACCTGAACTTCTGCAGGGGTTCTAACCTCTTCTGGGGTTATTTGCTCATTTATGTCATCTATTCTTTTATCATCAATATTCTTTTCATATGATTCTACCTCTTCAGGAGTATTGATAATTTCAGTTATGCCAACTTTATCGTGCATTCTTTTCTTCCTTGGATTTTTATCTTTGGAACCGATTGATCGACCACGCTTCTGGCTTATATCACACTTAGGATTATCCAAGGGTATTTCAATACGAGCCGGCACATTTGCTGCTGGAATATGTGATTTAGTTACTCTATTTGTGTCGACAAATGCATCAGGTAATTGGTTTGCAATTTGTTGCAAATGAATAATCTTTTGAACTTCTAGTTCATATTGATTTGTTCGAGGATCAAAGTGATACATTGATGATGCATTCCATATAACTTTTTGTTTTTCCAGCATTCCTCGTTTCTCTCCTCCTAATGCTGGGAACATGTTTTCATCAAATTTACAGTCAGCAAATCTTGTTGTAAATAGATCTCCCGTTAATGGTTCGAGATATTTAATAATAGATGGAGAATCGAAACCAACATAAATTCCCAACTGTCTTTGAGGTCCCATTTTTGTGCGTTGCGGTGGAGCTACCGGAACATATACCGCACATCCAAAAGTTCTTAAATGGGATATATTTGGCTGCTAGCCAGTTATCAGTTGTATGGGGGAGTACTTATGATAAGCAGTTGGCCTTAATTTAATTAGTGCTGCAGCATGCAATATTGCATGGCCCCATACAGATGACGATAATTTTGATTTCATAATTACGGGTCTTGCGATTAATTGTAATCATTTAATAAGAGATTCTGCTAGACCATTTTGCGTGTGTATGTGGGCCACTGGATGCTCAATTTTAATCCCAATTGACATACAATAGTCATTAAATGCTTGGGATGTGAATTCACCGGCATTATCAAGTTGAATAGTCTTAATTGTATAATCTAGGAATTGTGCTCTTAATCTAATTATTTGAGCAAGCAATCTCGCAATTGCAATATTCCGAGAAGATAATAGACATACATGTGACCATCTAGTAGATGCATCTACTAATACCATAAAGTATCTAAATGGTCCACATGATGGTGTAATTGGCCCACATATATCACCTTGGATACGCTCAAGGAAATTGGGTGATTCATTCCCAACCCTAGTTAGCGACGGTCTAGTGATTAATTTTCCCTTATAACATGCAGCACATGCTATCTAATTTGATGAAAGAATCTTCTGGTTATTTAATTGATGCCAATTTGAATTTTCTACAATTCTTCGCATCATTATTGCTCCAGGATGACCCAAACGTTCATGCCAAGCCATAAAATGGCTTTGTGAATTATCAAATTCACTTTTTATTATAGCATGATGCACCTCAATTGTACGGATACGAATATAATATAAGCCTATTGACAAGGCACGCAATCTTTCTAAGATGCGTTTATTACCAGAAACATTATTTGTTATGTGAAGGTACTCAATATTACCTTCGTTCATTGTTTCAATGTGATATCCATTTCGGCGGATATCTTCAAAACTTAGCAACTTTCTTTTTTATTTACTAGATAATAAATCATCCTCTATAATGAACTTTGTTCCTCTAGGCAGTAAGATAGTGGCTCTTCTGGAGCCCTCAATTAAGTTTGAGATGCCTGATATAGTATTGATATTTGCTTTTATCTTTGTCAAATTGGCAAAATATTTTACGTTCTTAAGTATAGTGTGTGTAGTCGCACTATCCGCTAGGCATATATCATTGTCATCCATTTTTGTAATATTCAAAGGAAACAAGATCTTCAGGTCTCAAACAAAACAACTACATTATTAGTTAAGTATTACATCAAAATATGCTAAATTAAATAATCTTGATAAAGCAAACATACTTAGAAAATAAAGATATAATAAAACATTATTGATGCATGAAGGAAAATTATTTTAGTCTTGAATATTTTTATTAGCAAGGGAGTATTCATTATCTCCACTTGGGTGGTTAAGATAGTCTTACACATATAAGTGTGTATTAATCATGGGCAAATCCAACCGGTCTTCTTTTTCTTGATAGACCAAATTAACCTCTTTAGTATTTTCTTTCTCCTTCAGGGAGGCTTGATAAAGTTCAACGAGGTGCTTTGGCGTACGACAGGTACGCGACCAGTGCCCTTTCATATCACATCTTAGACATTGATCCCCAGACACCTTCAGGGTGACATTTTGAGGTTCCTTGCTTCTTTCATCTGCGGGTTTCTTAATTTGACCATTACGGTTCTAAGAATGAATTTTACCTCAGCCTCTTCCACGTCTGTATCCATGACAGTGATTACGGTCATTAAGTGTAGTAGCATTCGCTTCTGGGAATGGGCTAGATCATTTAAGACGACATTACAGCGGCATTCGCTTCTGGGAATAGGCTAGAACTTGTCGAACGAGGCTCATGATTTTTAAGTAATAATTTGTTATTCAGTTCAGCTACAAGCTGGTCCCGCTTTGATGGTGTCTTCCAGACCCACGGCATCAAGGTGGATCTCTTCATCGAGGATCCATGATAGATAATTGTTGTGCGATATATTAAGGGTACCAAACTCAAGTTCCGCTAAATTTGCCATGTTGAATCTATATAGGTGGGATAAATTAAATTAGACCCTTGCAAATTTTATATTGAAACTTCAGGTTTCAATAAGAATAAATTCCAACTTTTTACATTCATCAATAAGCTAAATTGCAACTGCAGGTCCATAAAAATAGATGTGCAGAAAATAAATATACATAAAGTAAATGTAAGTATAATAAATGTACATAGATAAATATACTACAACTACTGGGGCATAAAAATAAACATGCATCCTTTGGTTGCGTAAATAAAAATTGAACAAGTAACTTCTGGTGCATAATTAAAAATAAAATAAATATGCAGCTTCTGGTTGCACAAATAGAAATTGAACAGGCAACTTCGGGTACATTATTACATATAAAATAAACATGGAACTTCTGGTGCGTAATTAAAAGTAAGATAAACATGCAACTTCTGGTTGCTTAAATAAAAACTTAACTAGCAACTTCTGGTGCGTAGTTAAAAATATGCAACTTCTGGTTGCTTAACAAAAATTTGAACGGACACTTCTTGGTGTTGAATTAAAAATAAAATAAATATGCAACTTCTTGTTGCTTAACATCAAAAATAAGATGAAACATTAAACGAGCAACTTTTGGCACTTAATAAAATAAACATACAACTTCTTGTTGCTTAAAATGAAATAAAAAATTAAACGAGCAACTTCTGGTGCTTAATAAAATGAACGTGCAACTTCTGGTTGCTTAATATTAAAAATAAAATGAAAAAATAAATGAGCAATTTCTGGTTGCTTAATATTAAAAATCAAATGAACAAATAAACAAGCAACTTCTGGTGCTTTTAAGAATAAACATGTAACGATAATAACATGTTGTTACAAGTTCAAATAAGTAAATAGAATAAAAGTTTAGTCAATCGGAAGAAAAGAATCTGAATAAGAAAATATTGATGTATAAGAAATATCGAGAATTCATACCTCACTTACGTTAGGTCAGAGTGTCGTGCTGATAACGTGTTGAATATAAAAAATGAAAATAACATAAGAGAGGTGGATTGGGAGGAGGTAAGTATTTCTTAGAGGTTGGAAGAGAGAAATTGATTTCTTAGAAGTTGGAAGAGAGAAACTGATTCTTCCAACTTATGAAGAGTCACCAAAAGAGAATGGTGAAGAGGCACCAAATACAATTGTCTCTACCCCATTATATAGTGAAGGGTGAGCATTCTACTCTAGAATCTACTCTAGAATCTATCCTAGAATTTAGTACATAATATACAAACAAATACCCTACAATAACTCCTCATACAATACAAGATATTTACATCTTTACAAGTGGAGATTTGCAATAACTCGTCACATGGCAAGAGGGATGTATTTGGACATCCATAATTAATAACTCTTCACATGCTAAGGGGAAAATTATTTGGATATCCATAATTAATATATTCATAACAAGATATATATATATATATATATATATATATATATATATATATATATATATATATATATATATATACATATGTATATATACATATGTATATATATATATATACATATATATATATATACATATATATATACATATGTATATATATACATATTATATATATATATATATATATATATATATATATATATATATATATATATATATATATATATATATATATATATATATATATATATATATACATATGTATATATATATACATATGTATATATATATTATATATATATATATATATATATATATATATATATATATATATATATATATATATATATATATATATATACATATGTATATATATACATATGTATATATATATATATATATATATATATATATATATATATATATATATATATATATATATATATATATATATATATATATGTGTGTGTGTGTGTATGTATATATATATGTGTATGTATATATATATGTGTATGTATACGTATATGTATATGTATACGTATATGTATATGTATACGTATATATATATATATATATATATATATATATGTATATATATATATATATATATGTATATATATATATATATATGTATATATATATATATATATATGTATATATATATGTGTATGTATAGATATATGTATATGTATACGTATATATATATATATATATATATATATATATATATATATATGTATATATATATATATATGTATATATATATATATATGTATATATATATATATATGTATATATATATATATATGTATATATATATATATATATATGTATATATATATATATATATATATATATATATATATATATATATATATATATATATATATGTATATGTATATATATATATGTATATATATATATGTATATATGTATATATGTATATATGTATATGTATATGTGTATATATGTATATGTATATATGTATCGTGTGTTTTAAATTACAGCGCAATTGCGGAAAACTACTATGAAACGCAACTCGCAACAAAAAAATAGCAAATATAGCGTTTTGGCCGCTACAGACGATATAGCGCCGCTATTGCGGTGATAATAGCGGACAAAAGCGGCGCTATTGCGCTATTGGATAGTTATTATCTATGAAAGAACGTTACAAATATGCATAAATAGATTTTTTTTACAATTCTGTAACGGTTTTTACTAGAGAACCGTTACTAATTACATATTAGTAATGGTTTTTTTTAAAGAACCGTTACTAATATGTAATTAGTAACGGTTTTTCTTAAAAAACCGTTACTAATATGAAATTAGTAATGGTTTTTACTAAAGAACCGTTACTAATATGTATGTTCTTATTGGAGAACCGTTACTAATATGTAATTAGTAACGGTTTTTATTAAAGAACCGTTACTAATATGTATGTTCTTATTGGAGAACCGTTACTAATATGTAATTAGTAACGGTTTTTATTAAAGAACCGTTACTAATATGTATGTTCTTATTGGAGAACCGTTACTAAAATGTAATTAGTAACGATTTTTATTAAAGAACCGTTACTAATATGTATGTTCTTATTGGAGAACCGTTACTAATATGTAATTAAGTAACGGTTTTTATTAAAGAACCGTTACTAATAAGTAATTAGTAACGGTTTTTATTAAAGAACCGTTACTAATATGTAATTAGTAACGGTTTTTATTAAAGAACCGTTACTAATATGTAATTAGTAACGGTTTTTATTAAAGAACCGTTAGTAAAACGCACATAAGGCCGACTAGCATAAATTCTAGGCGTTTTGCTCCCGCCTTGCGCCTGGGCGGCGCCCAGGCGGCCGCCTTGACCGCATTTTAGAACATTGATTATAATTTATAACCATACAAAAGTGATATTTCCGCTACAAGGCCGTAGCGCCGCAATCTCGCCCGCTACCGCAATCCGCTACAAAAAAACTCCAAGCGCTACGGACCGCTATATCGCAATTTAAAACATTGATATGTATATATATATATATATATATATATATATATATATATGTATATATATGTATATATGTATATGTATATATGTATATATGTACGTATGTATATATATATATATATACATGTATACATATATATATATATATATATATGGGAAGGGATATATTGACCCCAAAATATCATACCCCACGTGATGAGCGGTCCAGATTTGATCTCACTCGCGAGCTCTGAAGCGGAAGCGTATCTGTTGAAAAAACCTCTGTTTGCTTCCGTCCGATTCCCCACCCCACTAAGTCCCTTCTCTCTCTCTCTCTTCCTCTCTCCAGGTTTTCTCGATCTCTTCTCTCCCACTCAAGTTCTCACGAGGCTCCCTCCCTCCATCGATCTCTTCTCTCTCTCTGACGAGCTCTACTTGCCGACGGAAGAATCTGCAGCTCCTCCACGCCTTAGCCGCCGCCCAGAACCAATCCTCCTCTCTTTCGCCTCCTCCTTCTTCTAACTCCCACGATCTGTCCCTCCTTGAAGCTCGAAGCTCGTCTACCTTGACAATCGAAGCTCGTCCCTCAATCACTTCTCTTTCTCCAACGCGGCAGATCGACAACTCAGGTTCAAATCGATGTGGCAGATAAACTCGAACAGCAGCAAGTTCCTTTCTTGCCTCGATTGACAAACGAGAAGGTGGGCAGACGAAGGACAGAAGCTCTTTGTACTGAATAAGGGCTTAGTTCTGAATTTGGTATTAGTTGGCTATTTGTACTGAATTTGGTCTTAATTAATGGTAATTTGGTTTTAAATGTAATCTTAAGCTTTAATTTTTCAGATATTTAGAGATAATTTTGATTCTTCATGACGACTTGTTACAATATAGTGTTCTGTTGAGGCGAACTGAGACATAATAATGATAAATCTTCACTTGTTAATCTGACTTTTCATTCTCTTACCAATAATCTGACTTGTTAATCAGGGCGTTCAAGAAGGGTAGATGAGTATCAGAATCCCAGAATGAACTCCAATAAATGGTTTAGAATTTGAGTTGTAATTTATTTTGTAATTGAGTCATAATTGTTGGAATATGAATTGGTTTGTATGGTTGGCATTGTTTTGACTTGCGTACTGGAATGTAAATGGTGTTAGGGATTAATTATTGTAATGATAGAATATATTACTGATTTTGGTCTTATTAAGAAGAATTAAGCTGAATCATTGTTATTTTAGCAGATATGGCTGATTTTGTCATACTGTACGATTTGTGGTGTTGTTTAGGGTTTATTTCATCTAAATTTGGTGTTGTTTAGAGCATATGGTTGATTAGGGTTTATTTGATTTAATGTTGGCACATATGTCTTTTGTTTTAGGTTTAATTTGATTTAATATTAGCATATATGGCTGTTGTTTAAGGTTGATGGCTGTTGATTAGGTTCAGTAAAAATTAGATTTAAGAAATTTCAATATAACACATTTTGTAATATACTAACATGTTATTTGTAGGTTTTGGAGATTGAGTACCAGTATGATACTGATTGTAGGCTTGTTCAATCATTAAGGGGCTATTCAAGCATAATGTATAAAATAATATTATCAAGTTGTAAAAGGTACCGGTGATGTGAACTTGTAAATTTAAAGTATTGGTGTTTGGTTATGATAAACAGATTTTCTTCTAATTGTATATAATTATTATGACTTGGTGTAATATAATTTATTTGCAGTTTTCAGTTATTTTGTGTATATTAAAAACTCTCTCATTTTGCTAGAAGATACATATTATTTTGAGGTTTTTTTTAGTACAACAATAAATGAGTATGCATAAATTTTATTGGCTTATATACAAGTGTATAAATCTTTTCCTAACATTTCATATATTTACATCATCAAAAAAAAAAAAAATCAATTACAAATAACTGATTTATCTAATATCTACAAAAGTAATTCATCCAGCATCTACAAAATTTGTTCATTGCTGAATTTATTCAGCCTATATAGTCACCATTCATTCATCCCAACACAATTCATTCCAACAAGATAATGGTGTGCTCATCGGAGAAAAATCCACTTGTGGAGGCACATATTATCTGATAAAGAAAAAAAAGAGAACACTGATTAATTCATAAAGATAAACTTTATGGTACCAATTTGCATATCTAACCCCAATTTCAATGGGACAAAAACTATCAATTTAACCAAATCAAATTACAATCCTTGGTTTAGTCTAATTAATGGTCAAATATAAAAAACATCCATATACATGAAGAAAGTTAAACCCTAAATCAGTACATGAAAAAGTTAAACCCTAAAATTCCATTTAAAAAATCAGTACAATATATTCATTGTAAAGTTTTATTTTAAATTGACATAATTAAAAGTAATAATAT
>JAJHPC010000016.1:11020425-11062925 GCA_024447665.1 Juncus inflexus
ATATATACATATATACATATTTATATATATACATATATACATATTTATATATATACATATATACATATTTATATATATATATATATATATATATATATATATATATATATATATATATATATATATATATATATATATATATATATATATATATATATATATATATATATATATATACATATATATATATATATATATACATATATATATATATATATATATATATACATACATATATATATATACATACATATATATATATATATACATATATATATATATATATATATATATATATATATATATATATATACATATATATATATATATATATATCTATATATATATATATATATACACATAAACATATATATATATATAGATATAATATATATATATGGGGCCGGATCTCTTAACACCTATTTTTTACTCCCATTTATGACTTCATTTGTAGACCCTTGGATCAAATTTGATGACCGGTCATGATTAAAACAAAAAAACAGCCCTTGCCCAGGCTGCCCGCGCCCCTGCCCAGGCTGCCCGCGCCCCTGCCCCTGCCCCCGCCCTGCCCGCGCCCCCGCCCCCCCCCCTGCCCCCGCCCGACTTTTCAAATTCCCCGCCCGCGCCCCCGCCCGTATGCCGACCGGCCTGCCCGCGCCCGACCCAGCCTGCCCGAGCTCAATACCACGCCCCTCTTCTCTCAATCTCGCGCCCGGCGTAAACCCTCTTTTTCTTTTACACGAACCCCGACCTATAAGCGATCTTTTTGCTTTTTTTTTCTTCGTTTTGCTTTACCTTATTATTTAATGGCATCTTGTAGTACTCCAAGTGACAAAGGTGTAGTGGAGCCTGAGGTATTTACTTAATTCTAATGTGAAATTATTTTTTGTAAATGTTTGTTTAGCGGTTTATTTTAGTTACTTGTTCATACAGGCGGATCAATCTTGTGATGAGGGATTGTTCATCGGTAGATACTTTGATTCAATCGATGAAGCCGAAAAGTGTTATCAAGATTATGGTCGCAAAAATGATTTTTGGATTCGCAAACGGTCCGGGAAAAAAGGAATAAATCGGTTGGATGCGATAACTCATGTACTTTTTTCATGCTCAAGAGAAGGAATCCATAAACCTGGTGATAATGAGGACGATGAGGAAGAAAAAAATGAGCATGACGAGGGTGATTTTGGTGATGAGATAGAAGAGAATGCGACAAAAAGCAAAAAGAAAGGAATACCTCATCCATGAGGTGCGGCTGCAAAGCTCAAATGCGTATTAAATATGAATTAGCGACAAACAAATTTAGGGTTACCGCTTTTGATGATACTCACAACCATGGGTTTGTGAGCCCTAGTAAGAGGATAAAAATGAGGTCAAATCGTCAAATGCCCATTCACATAAAAAATTTAACCGAAAAATTTCACCGCGAAAATATGAGGGTTTCTAAAATAGCTTCCATTTATGATGGAGACATTGTCGGTTTCAATAGTAGAGCTTGTTATAATCATTTGAGAGGTAAGAGGAATATTCAAGTAGAGGGTGGAGATGCAGAAGCGGTCCTTGCATATTTTCGTAAGAAAGTTGCGTCTAATCCACAATTTTTTTATTCAATTCAAACGGATGAAACCGGGGCGGCGGTGAATTTTTTTGGGTGGATGATCGATCTCGTGCGGCTTATCATTATTTCGGGGATGTTGTCACATTTGATACAACATATCGCACAAATAAATATAAAATGCCTTTTGCTCCATTTACGGGAGTGAATCATCATTTACAGTCGATTCAATTTGGATGTGCTTTAATGCAAGATGAGACTGCAGAGTCATAATGGGTATTTGAAACGTGGCTCGAAGCAATGGGAGGGCATGCACCGAATGCTATAATCACAGATCAAGACTTGGCAATGAAAATTGCGATTGCCGAAGTCTTGCCAGACACCCGTCATCGACTATGCATATGGCACATTAAGAAGAAGTTTGGGGAGAAGTTGTCTCATGTATATTATAAGAAATCAAAATTTAAAAAGGATGTGAAGAAATTAATTTGGTTCACCTACAAGAAAGAAGATTTTGAGGATAGATGGATGGAATTGATGAAGGAATACGGATTAGAAAATAATGAGTGGCTTCAACAACTTTATGCTATTCGGGAATCTTGGGTCCCCGTTTACAATCGTGGCACATTTTTTGCCGGTATGAATACTACGGGCGTAGTGAGGGTGTGAATTCATTTTTTAATGAATTCGTTAATCCGAGATACAAACTTGATAGAATTTGTAGTAAGATACAATCGGGCTTTGAAGAGAATCGTGCGAAGAGAAATGGATGAAGATTACGAGTCAGAGCATAAATATCGGATTGTTGAAGATGATGAGTTTTTGTTGAAACATGCGGCAAGTGTTTACACAAGAAATGTGTTCAACAAATTTAAGGCGGAACTAAAAGATGCTCGGAAGTTCAAAGTGGAAGAGATGATAAATAGAGAGAGATTTCAGTTATTTGTGGTGAAATCAAAGATTTATGATTCTGAAAAGTTTATCGTATCCATAGATTTGCAATCTCATGAAGGAAATTGTGAGTGTCAGAATTTCGAGTTTGTTGGAATACTTTGCAAGCACATGTTAAAGGTATTTATCTATAAAGATATCGATAAGTTACCCGAGCATTTTATAGTTCCACGATGGAGGCAAAAGGCAAACATATTTCGCACAACCTATGAAAATTTAGTTGAAGATAGCGGCACCAAAGAAGCCAGGGAACTCATGATTAGCCGAATGAATGCACAAGCGTGTGAATTAGTTTATGTGGCCGCTGAATCGCACGAGCGTTATCGGGTTTACTCCAAATATCTCACTGATCTACGTGGTATTTTGTTGAAAATTCCCGTAAATAAGATCCCGGATATCCCGCAATCCGATGTTGTCTTTGAGCCCCCAACCTGTCTCAAATATTAATCTCCGACCCGAATATTTCACAAACAAAAGGTAGAACAAAAGATGGAGGTATACAATCGAGGAAAAGATTTAGAAGTGGTATCGAATCCGGAACAAGCAAGAACAAGCGTCATTGTACATGTTGCAATCAACTTGGATACCATGATAAAAGAACTTGTCCCGAGAATCCCGCAAGTAGAAATTACAAAGGTATTTTTTTTTTTGTATTCATTTGCATAATTTTTACATTCATATTCTTAGTGTTAAGACTCATTTTGTTTTCAACTTTATTATAGGCGCAATGAAATCGTCCCGCTCTTAAAGTGGTGATGAGAAGACAAGGAAAAACTAGGGTTATATGGATTAATTTATATATTATGGACTTTTTTGTAATTTTATAATTTTGTGGACTTTATTGTAATTCAATTGAAGTGGTACTAAGGGTCTTCTTTATAATTTGTATGATTTTGTGGACCTTTTTAAGATATTGTTTAGATGTATGGAACTCGTTGCAATTTTAATGCTAAGATAAAGATTATTGAAATTTTTTGTAATTGTTCATTTTTTTTAATTCTTTGATTTTTTTTTTCAATTATAAGATTTTGTGGATTTTTTGTGAAGTATGATTTTAATGTATTTTATGTCCATCGTAATATCGTGTTCATTGTTAATGTTAGTGCAACTATATTCGTAATAATTTTTTAACACTACTCGTGCCATGTTATACACAATTCAATTCATTCAATTATATATGATTCAATTCATTTATTTATTCATTCATTCAATACACAATTCAATCCATTTACAATTACATCCATTTACCAAAAATCCATATCCATTGACATAATCCAACTCTAACCCTAAACCCTAAAGCATTTACAAATAATACATTTCCATCGACATAATCCTAACCGAACCCTAACCCTAAACCCTAAACCCGAACATAACCGAAAACAGCCCCAAAACAGCCCTAAAACAGCCCGCACCAGCCTTAAAAGCATCCCCGTACCAGCCTAAAAATAGCCCCGTACCAGTCGAAAAACAGACCACTCTCCAGCCTTGAACAACCCGTACCAGTCTAAAAACAGCCCCGTTCCAACCCTATTAATTGTGAATAAAATAAATTAGAAATATTCAATAAGAATGCAAAAAAATAAAATAAAATATTAGATAAAAATATTCTTGCACTTCATCTAAAAATGAGAAATAATATAATATTTTTTTAATCGCTTTATCAAAATCATTCAAATTAAAATATTTATGCACTTCCAATTGAAAGTAATGAAGGCTACTCAATAGTCGGCTAGTCCTAATTAATCTCAACCACCTTCAATTATACTAAGTCGTATCAACTAAAAAACAAATTAAGCATCAATTTGTCTCGTATTATGATTATTCTATACAATACTAAATCATGATTATTCTCACTAATTTTGAAACAATAAATAATTTGAAATACTTGAGACAAGCTAATTGAGCATTGATTAGATCAAAAGTGTTCTCAAGCACCGCATCTCAATTATAGCAATTTTGTGTCAATTAAACAACAATTGAGCTAATTGAGCATCAATTATGACATTATAACCCCGAATAAGTCCAAATGATCATAATTATCCTCAATTAAGTCCTAATTAACACAATTCATCCATAGTTACCCATAAAAGTCTAACTGAAGAGGGATAATAGAGTATAATTGATTATGCACCCATGAAACTTAACTGTTCTTCGACTACGATTGTTTCAAGGGACGCTACATTCAGGTAAAGACTAGCACGATTCAAGCGAGACTGGTCCGCTGAGATGGATGCTCGTGTTAGATCCAACACGAATCAGGTCGTCGGTCCAGCGTCGCGGAGCGAGAAGGAGGCTCGTGCCAGTGAAGGAGGCGTCGCGGAGAGGAGAGGAGAAGGAGGTTGTGCGATACCCTGGTTCGTGTGATCTGTAGAGAGAGCGTGTGTGGAAGAGTGGAAGGGGAAGCTTCGAGATTGCCATTGGCGTGCAAGAAGAAGAAGAGCTCGGGTAGGGGTGAAGGGCGGGGCATAATATTTGGGCGGGGGCTGTTGTTGATTTAATCATGGCCACTCATCATATTTGATCTAAGGGTCCACAAATAGAATCATATTTGGGAGTCAAAAAAGGATGTCAAGGAATCCGGCCCCTATATATATATACATATATATATATATATATATATATATATATATATATATATATATATATATATATATATATAGAGAGAGAGAGAGAGAGAGAGAGAGAGAGAGAGATATATGTATATATATATAGGGATATATAGAGATATATATGTATATATATAGAGAGATTAATAGTTAATCTTGTACTTTTATCACCTTAATGATGATCCTTGGGCGGGTGATGTGACATTCAGAGATGATGAACCCAGGTCCTGCCAAGATGCTATGAAGAGTCCTGACTCTCAGAAATGGTTAGAGGTCATGAGAGACGAAATGCAGTCCATGCAAGACAATCAAGTTTCGAATTTGATTGACCCATCCGAAGGCTTGAAGACCATCGGATGTAAGTGGGTATTGACTATGATGAAACTTTCTCACATGTAGCTATGATTAAATCCATCAGAAATCTATTAGCCATAACACCATATAATGACTATGAAATATGGTAAATGGATGTCGAAACAACTTTCCTAAACGAAAATCTGACCGAGGACGTGCATATGATGCAACCCGAGGGTTTTGTCGATCCTAAGAATTTTGGTGAGGTTTGCAAGCTTCAGAAATCTATCTATGGATTTAAGCAAGCGTCTCGAAGATGGAACCTTCATTTTGATGAATTCATAAAAAGTTTTGGTTTTACCAAAAGTGAAGGTGAGACTTGTGTTTACATGAAGTTCAGTGGGAGCACGGTAGTATTTCTGGTGCTTTATGTAGATGACATATTACTCATGGGAAATGACGTCCCAACATTATTGACAGTCAAGAAATGGTTGGGAGATAATTTCTTGATGAAAGACCTAGGAGAAGCCTCCTACGTGCTAGGAATCAGGATCTATAGAGATACATCTAGAAGGCTTATAGGTCTGAGTCAAAGTACATACATAGACAAGTTCATGAAATGGTTCATAATGCAAGAATCAAAGAAAGGATTTTTGACCTTGTCACATGGCGTTTCTCTCAGTAAGACACAGTGTCCTACAAGTGAGCAGGAACGAAGACGCATGAATAAGATCCCATATGCTTTGGCTATAGGATCTATCATGTATGCCATGATATGTAAGATGTGTCATACTCATTAAGCGCAATAAGCAAGTTTTAGTCTAATCTAGGTGAAAGTCACTGGATAGCTGTTAAAAGAATCCTTAAGTACTTACAAAGAACTAAGGACTTGTTCCTAGTCTATGGAGGTATGGAAGACGAGCTCGTTGTAAAGGGTTACACCGACGCAAGCTTTCAGACAGACTCAGATGACCTTTTATCGCAATCAGGTTATTTATTTTGCCTAAATGGAGGCGCAGTGACATGGAAGAGTTCCAAGCAATGTACTGTAGAAGATTCTTCAACGGAAGCAGAGTATATAGCCGCTGCAGAAGCGGCTAAAGAAGCTGTTTGGATAAAGAACTTTTTGGAGGAGCTAAGAGTAGTTCCGAGCATCTCGGAACCAGTGGATCTATATTGTGACAACAATGGAGCGATCGCGCAAGCAAAGGCGCCGAGATCTCACCAAAAGTCCAAGCACATACTATGACTTTTCCATCTGATCAGAGAGATCATACAAAGGGGTGATGTTAAAATGTGTAGAGTGCCATAAGACAACAATGTCGCCGATCCATTAACTAAACCACTCCCGCAAGTGAAGCATGAGGGTCATGTTAGGTCTATGGGCATAAGATGCTTAGAGTTGGCATAGTGCAAGTGGGAGACCGTAGGATTAGTGCATTAGGCCAAATGTATTTGTGCTAGGAAATAGATTATGTATTAAGACATTATTATTTATTCAATAAAGGTTGTTTCTTATATATCTGTGTGTATGGGTTGTGAATGTAAATATCTTATATCAATCATGAATGACACTTCGGGTTCACTTCTTCAGAATACGTGATTCTGATGGTAGAACTGTGAACCAAGGAATGACATTCTAAACTGCCGCTAGTGGTATATAGGATGTTTATAGAGATAGACATACTTCAGGTAAGAAGCTACATATCCACACAAGTATATTCGTAGGCTGGAGATCATGTTCTGCTGATCATGGACATAGAGATCTCCAGTCTGAAATATAGGTTTGTGTTAGGGAACATGTACTGGACTGACCACACTATGAGAATATGCATGGTATATGTCATTAGTGATTCTCATATGAATAGTGTACTTTTTCCTACGACCTGAGGTCACCATGGATTATGTATGTGAAACTGCATACTTTAATATGATCCTACGTCATCTGTAATAGGATGATCATTAGGGTCTTCATTAGGTATGCATTGAATCATGACGAGGAATGTGAGTGAACAAGATGGGATTTGTTCCTCTCGTCATGAGGGAGATATCTCTGGGCGCCCCGATGAACTAGGACTGAAGGAAATGCATGGCCATGCTCAAAATGGATTAACATATGTTGTTAATATCATTCTGCATTTATTCAGTCTAATTCTCGATCAGAAAGAGACTTTGATCAAACTCATGGATGATATATTACCGTGCCTTGTGATCAAGGCATATATCGTAGAACAGAAGGAATAAACAAATATCTCTTCAGATAGGTTTATGATCACTGATCATTTCATTTAACATGGGTAGTCATGACATCAGACTAGAGGTTACTCATGACTTACTATCTTTAGAAGATCATTGCCAGCGTTAAATGAAACCTACATGGTCCCACAATGGACTCCATTCGGACGGGAAGAAAATACTTTAGAAACAATTATACATGAGATGTATAAATTGGTGAAAGAATAAAGCATTAGATGCTGAAATTCTACATATGCTTGAATTGTTCCGGTCAACCGGAACACAAGTTCTGCTCGACTGGAACTAGATTATACATATGCTGAAATTATTCCGGCCGACCGGAACTCTGGCGGCTAGAAGGGTTTCCTTATCAAAACTTGCTATTCATTCATCCATCTCTCTAGTATAAATAGAGGGGCATGCCCCCTCTATTAGACACACAATTAGAAGCCTTAGAGGCAGCCGTAATACCAAGCGAGAGCGAGTTTTGTGAGGGTAATTTCAGAAAGTATTTTCGGACTCGTCTAGCCTACTCCGGTAATTCCGTCTGTCTGACATTCGCGTGGATACGAGTAGAGATCTCCTACTTTGGAGATAAGCAAGCGATCAGTTCTTCATCCCTAGGAGAAGAAAGGAGGTTCGCGAAGTCGAGCGTCAAGAATGAGAAGGTTGCACATCAGAAAAGTTTAGACCTACATCCGCTCTTCGTCTCGCGGATCAGGAAGATCCGAGTTATAAATTTTAATAGTTAATATGGTACTTTTGTTTCCTTAACGATGATCCTAGGGCGGGTTTGAACCCGTAGGTTCCGCTGTGCATGTAACGTACAGTGGTATCAGAGCGTTCGTTAAGGAAATAATCGTCGATTATATTTGAAATTTAGTAAAATTCTAGAAATAGTTTCTAGGAATATAATATTGAATAAGATGGAATTATATATATATATTAGGAACCTCATGATCGCTCGTGAGGAATAGGCTCATACTATATTTTATCTTGTTTCTGTGATGTTTATATTTATAAATCTAAAACAAAATCCTTCAGAATGTTAAGTAAGGAAGTGCCCCCATGTCACTGAATCTCTCGGTACTTAGATAGTCTTCCACGTGGGTCATGCCAAAGCTGAGCATATGGGGAATTGTCTTTGTAAAGGAGGGTATGCGGGAAATGGCGTCCAGCATGGGTCATGCCAAAGCTGAGTGTGCTGAACTCTATTTCGCCGATAATCATACAAGGTTAAACTTAACTGAGCAAGCAAGTCAGACTTGGGCTCAGGGCATAAGATGGAATAATACACTGGGCATATGATGCTCATTCCATAAAAGTAAGAGTTATATATGATACAATTGGAAGTGTTCCTACCTAAATAGTTGTGTATTGAGGGTTGTGTCAAAGCGCACTTAATACTCACTATTAAACTTCACTCCGTTGAATATTTCCGAATCAATACTACTAAAGGTGTTTGATTTGAAGAAAAATAGTGGGAGTGTAATATATGAAATAAAATCGAATAACTCTAAATATAAACTTTACATTATATATATATATATATATATATATATATATATATATATATATATATATATATATATATATATATATATATATATATATATATATATATATATATATATATATATATATATATATAGATATATGTATATGTACATATATACATATATGTACATATATACATACATACATATATACATACATACATATATACATACATACATATATATATACATACATATATATATATATATATATATATATATATATATATATATGTATATATATATGTATATATATATACATATATATATATGTATATATATATATATATATATATATATATATATATATATATATATATATATATATATATATATATATATATATATATATGTATATATATATGTATATATATATGTATATATATATATGTATATATATATGTATATATATATATATATATATATATATATATATATATATATATATATATATATATATATATATATATATATATATATATATATATATATATATATATATATATACATATATATATACATATATATATATATACATATATATATATACATATATATATATATATATATACATATATATATATATATATATATATACACTAAACATGCTATTTAGCATCTCCCTATATATATATATATATATATATATATATATATATATATATATATATATATATATACATATATATATATATATACATATATATATATATATACATATATATATATATACATATATATATATATATATATATATATATATATATATATATATATATATATATATATATATATATATATATATATATAGGGAGATGCTAAATAGCATACGTAAGGAAAATGATAATTTTGCTTACGGTCCAAAAATTACACGTATCATCAAAAATTCAAATTTCAACCGTACGGATGGAATATATATGTTTTGAATATGTTGTAGATTTATTTTCGCAAGAATCCGCAAATTATATTATTGTCATCTTGTATCATCAAAATTCATCAGTATATATATGTAGTGAAATACCCGAAAACTGATATTATCTGAATAACAAATTATCCGGATAAATATATTTAATTGTATTTGAAGCCAAATCGATAATCAAATCTGTATCCATATCTGAATAAGATTATCCCAATCAGTATTCGTATCCGTTCAATATAGTGTGAAATATTCATAAACAAATACTATCCGAATGACAAATTATCAGGATATTGATATTATCCGGTTAAAGATATTATCGTATCCAGGAGCAAAATTGATTATCAAATATGTACCCATATCTGAATCTATATTTGTATTATGCTAGATACGGGTAATTTTGGATTCAGATACATTTTTTTTGCATATATACATGTACGGGTCGGCCGGATAATATCTTGCCCGTATATATACCCTTACATGTACTTTGATTGAGTCTTAATTTATTTTTAAAGAAAAACTTGAGTTTATATGAGACATGACTAAATATTAACCGTCAAATGATCCAATCTAGTGATCAATATCAGATGCCTATATGGCTTGATGAGATGAGAGGAATTGTTTTAGAATTAATAACTATTAATAACAGTATTGCAACTTGCTGTATGTTGCGGCGCAATAAGAACGCGGTTACGCCTATGTGTTGCGGTATAGCGGTCCGCAATAGTATTTTTTAATGAATATGTTGTATCTTAATATTTTAATATTAATCATATTTTGATTGTGGACATGTAATTTTTTATAAGGATATTTCAAACTTTTCTTGTTAATATTTTAATTTTAATCATATTTTAGTATTGCATATTTCTTCTTTTAGATTTTTTAGTGCATATAATACGTAGTAGTATATAGATAAAAAATATTTAAACATATTATCCCTACAAAATTTAGCTCCGTAACATCGTGCATTATACGCTATTCGCTATATGAAAATCCTAAACGCAACAGACCACAAAACGCAATTTGCAACATTGAATAATAATAATATTATTAATGTTATACAATAAAAGAATAAAGAACAATAAAACAGAGAATTGGAAGGAGAGAATTATGTATTGAATTGTGGTTTAAAGAATACAATAGTCACTACCCTCTTTATATAGTAGAGAGTGAGTGCTGAAAATAAAGGAAATAATTTGACCTAGAAATTAATAGAAAATATACTAATTAATATCCTGTAATAATTTCTTCCATCTTTACTAGAATCTCCCAATTTATTGTTGCTTAAGGGCTAAGTAACCGACATCCATATCAATTATATTCATAATACTCCCCCTTGGATGTCCGTATTTCATACGCATTAGAAGCTGCCCCATTAAAAATCTTGCTAGGAAAAATCTGATGGGATAAAAACCGCAGCAAGGGAAAAAGAGTGCAGCGCATATTATTTCTCCCCCTCATATGTACAAATATCTCAAAAGTGACGGAGTCCAATCTTGTGTCGTAATTGCTTGAAAGTTTTAGTTTGTAATGACGTGGTGAAGAAATCTGTAAGATTATTACTTAAGCGAATTTGATGGATATCAATTTCACCCTCTTCTGGAGCTCGTGTGTGGAGAAGAACTTTGGAGAAATATATTTTGTTCTATCTCTTTTAATGTAACCCTCTTTTATCGGGTCAATACATGCATCATTATCTTCGTATATCACTGTTGGACTCCCTTTGATTATTTTAGTGCCATATGATTCTTGAATATGTTGAATCATTGACCTCAGTCATACACACTCTCTACTTGCCTCATGAAGTGCTATGATTTCAGAATGATTTGATGATGTGGCTACTAAGTTTTGTTTGATTGAGCGCCATGATATGGCAGTATTACCATATGTGAATAAATATCCAGTTTGAGATCGGGCTCTATGTGGGTCTGACAAATATCCAGCATCTGCATATCCAACTAATTTGGATTCTAAGGTCTTTAGATACAATAATCCCATATCTGTTGTTCCTCGAAGATAACGAAGTATGTGTGTAATACCATTCCAATACCTTCGTGTTGGCGCAAAACTATATCTCGCTAACAAATTAACAGAGAATAATATGTCAGGCCTGGTGTAATGCATATTTTTATACACATTTTTAGGGTTTTTATCATGTCAAATTCAATCATAATTCACATGAAATGTGTAAAAAAATGCTCATAATTCATAAAACATATTTTGAAACCTCTTAATACGTTTTTGTGTAATTTTACAGGTGAAAAGGCCATAAAATGAAGAATTGGACCAAAACGCAAATAATGGGCCAAAGATGGCCAAACTCTCCCTAAAACCCTTAAATACCCCATACACATAATTCTCCAACCCTAAACGATGGAAAACGTTGGTGGAAAAGAGCAAACATTGGAACGAGTAAGAAACGACCACAAAACGTTATGAAAACATCCACTGTCTCGTGACGTTCTTCAGCCAAACCGATACGTGAACCGACCACATTCGGTCCCAAAACAGAGAAAAAACGTCCAAGTTTCTTATGATCGTATCGGAATATGACGTTCCGATCAAATGAATCCTAACCAACGTTTTACACCTCAAAATAAACCTAGAAGAGCAAGAATAGAGAAAATGCGACGCGCAAAAATTCTGGTCAAAACTTAAAAGTCAACCGTCGCAGTCAAGTCAACCCTTTCTCTCTCAAAAATGCGATTTTTTTTTGAAATGCTCCGAATTGAACAAACTCATATTTTCTCTAGTATTTTTGTCTCTCTTATCTTTGAAGGTTTTAGGTCACAAGATATGTCGATGGATTGGCAAGGCGAGAAATAAAGGAAGGTTTAATGACGGAACGACAAACATGGATGGGATGGCCAAACGAGGGCTATCCATGGCAAAATGGCGAGGGCTATTTCGAGCAGACACAACCTGTCTACGGGCAATCTTATGAGCAAGGAGCGTTGTTTAACCACTCGTATATTCAAGAGTCGAGGGATGAAATGTTGAGCCAACCTTGGGGTTTTCAACCTCAAATGAACCACCAAAACCCGTACACACCCGTCTTGCCAACCGAATTCTCGCAACCTTACTCTTACCCAAATGACCATAACCCTCCAAATCATGGATATCAACAACCACAAACCTCTTCATATGACCAATTATTCCAAATGATGAACGCCATGCAGGAAGATCTCAACAAAATGTCCAACACGCTCGGCGGATTTGTCGATGATATCAGACAAGTTTGCACCACTTCCCACGTTCAAACTGAGGAACCCATGATACAAGAACCCTCTCTCCAACCTTGTTACAATGAGGCTAGCCATTGTGACGAGTATTCTTGGGTTCAAAATGAAAATCAAGAATTGGGGGTGGAAGAAGGCTCGAATGTTGTGGAAATGTTTGAAGGAGAAGAAGTTGTGGAAGTAGATAACCCTAGTTTTGAATTTGAAGAGTATGGGTGTAATGGGAAAAGTGAGTTAGATAAAGAAGAGGGGATCGAATCTAGTGACGAGTCGAGCACTACAAAAGTGATTTTCAAATTTGAAGAGTCAAGATTTGAGAAATCTCAAAGAAATGAGGAAATTGATGAGGAAATATTCATGGAAGTTGTGGAAGAAGAAAACCTTAATTTTGAGTTTGAGGAGAAGTTATTTGATAGGGAATGTGGGTCGGACGGGGAATCATGGAGTGAGTGTTGTGAAGGCTCGAGTGATGAGGAATGCGTGCTAAGCAAGGACTCAAAGGTTGAATTAGGCGAAATTCCGAGTGCTACAAATCCTAGTTTCGACTTCGAGGACTTTTGTAAGGTCTCGAGCAATGTGGAATGCGAGTCATGTGATGACTCACTGGTTGAACCTTTCGACGAGTTGAGTGCCACCAAAACCTAAGATTTGGTTAAAGAAATTATAAATATTTTTGAGAAACTATGGGTCAAAGACAAGGATGAGTCAAACCATGACTCAAATGTTGAAAATTTGGATGAACCGACCATCCCAAACCTCGAGAAAATTCTACAAACTTCCCCAAAACCCGTGTTTTGTCAAACCATACATTACACCAACTTTGTTTTCTCAATGAAAATCGACCTCAAACTCCTTTCAAAACCAGGAAGACTAGTCATTTCTATCTACAAAACCAAGGATAGGCAGCACGGACCGAATCTCTTACCACCAAGTGAGCTCCTACAAGGATTTATTCACGTTTACGACCCGTTCGAGGGAGGCTAACACAAAGGCGTCGGGCTCGAGATGTAAAACGGGAGAGCTTGCGAGAGGCAACTCGCCACGTCAGGTCGTATTTTTTTCTTTCGTTATTTTATTTTCTTCTTTTTACAAAACTCTCTACGCAAAAGTTTAAGTGTGGTGGGGGAGGTTTTGCACAAAACCCCATTAATTTTTCAAATTTCCATAATTTCCTCATTTTTGAACTCTTTGTTTGAGGTCAAACAAAGGTTTAAGTGTGGTGGGGTAGTTTTGTGCAAAACCAAGTTTTAGTTTCTTGTAAAAATGTGAAAATTCTTAAAAATTGGAAATTTTCAAAATTTCAAAAACAATTAAAAACACATAAACACCATAAAATTTAAAATTTTTACTTGTTTTTCTTCATTTTTTTATTTGTGTTTGTAATAAAGTTTGTGTGTGTGAGACATTTAAATGAAAATGGAAAATATTTTAAAACTATGCCCTCTCAAGTAATTTTTGAAAAATACTTAGGGTTTTGGAAAATGATGAAAAGATTTGAAAAACTTCAAAAGGATTTAACCTTTGTCATGTATGCCATATTTTCTACCTCATTTCCATTTATAATATCAATTTAAAATCCATTAAGCATTTTGAAAATTCATAAATATTTCACTTGCCCCTTTAACGAAATTATAAATCGTTTTTCTTAAAGTAATGCTGTGATTAAAACTTTTGAGAAATCAAACCTTACTTTAAATACCACTAGTTTCGCAAAAATTTTCTAACTCATCTTATCTTTCATGGCATAGCTAATGACTCGTATGTCCATCTCTAATTTTCGCACTAAAAGCAAGTGACCAAAATCGTAACCTGTTATCCCTTCACAAAAAGAATTAAAAAAATGTAAAAAATTATTTTTAAACCCTTGAAAAAGAAAAAAAAAATTTACATATCCGCAATAGAAAATGAAGGATTTTTTGTACGTGCAAAGCACAGCTTGTCTTTTGATAACATGAGTGGATAGCATACCAACTTTTACGTGTTTATAAAAGAGAAAGTTGAGTTAGTTGGAACTTTTGGGTAATTTCTATAAATTCACCATTTTAAATTTAGGGGGAGAGAGTATAAAAAATAAAATTAGGGCATTACTTTTTGGAAATAGGTTCGTATTTGAAGGATTGAGGAATTTTAAATAAATTTGTGAATATGTGTGAGTAGACCTAGATAGGGAGGGAAGTTTATGAGTTGTATACATGAAATCTTGCTTTAATTTCTTGTAATTTTGGTGAATTTTAATGAATAGTCATGAACACACATATTTTTGAATGAATTGGGGAAAATTACTTAGCTTAGTATTTTTCATCAATTGATCTATTAAATCCAGAGTTTATTGACTTGTTGATCACTTAGAAGGCTTAGCTTAGTACTTTGTGTGATTAATTTGGAGTTGTGATTCATTTAGACCAAGTTTTGTTTTGAAATGGCTGTTTTGAGATGAACTAGTTCTTGAATCAATTTCTTGAGTAAATCTTAGCTTAGATTGCTCAAATCCATCATCTAAATCTGTAGAATTATATTCTAAGTGGTTAATGATTGTTATATCACATAAATTTCCTATTAATCCCTATTTTTAAACCGAAAATGGAACCTTAATCCAGTTTCTGTTTTGTTGTTGTCCCATCTCTGTTTTTCAGTCTTTTTCTCTTAATTTCGACTCTAATTCATAGCTGAAAAATTAAATAAATATTTTTACAATTTAGTTCTCATTTCGTAGATAATTTTCAAATCACATTTTGCCCAATTCCGATTTATAATCTGTGAGATATTAATTTTCTAAATTTGTAATTTTTCTGTTTTTGATCTTTCTGTCCAGATTTACTGTTCGTTTCTTCTGAATTTTTAAAAATATAAAAACAAATAATAAAAATACAAAAAATAGTCCTACTTGAATTTGAAGTGTAAAATCCGAATCTGAATTTTAAAATACTAGTTGTTAAAACATATTAGGAGATTTTATAATTTTTCTGAGTGCTGGTCTGTCAGAACCAGTTTCTGATCCAGATCTGAAATTTCATTCTAAATCTCAAACTACAAAACATCATTGAACAAAATTATAACAGCTAATCAAAAACTTAATAATTGAATTTCTGTACAAATTTTGGATTTTATCAAGATTTGGTGAATTTTCTATAATTTTCTGAATTTACTGCTGAACCGATTTTGAATCTGAAATAAGTTCTGGACTAAACTGCAAATATCTCGAAATTCTTGAATAAAATAATAACACCAGTAAAGGACTACATCATAGATCTCTCTTTCTAGTTTCCAAAGATATATTGTGTGTTGTATTCGGAGTTTATTTGGTGTAGTTACAAATTAAAATGCTAAAGTGTAACGTGCTGAATTTTTGAAACACAAACTGAAATTGTTGAATTGAATTTGGAAATCTGGCTAATAAACCTTGAAATAAATGATTTTACATTAAAGATAAATCATTAAGATTAGTTAATTCTTGAGGCCACACCTCCTTGTGTTCGATCCCTAAACTCAGTTACCGCTCATACTCATAAATTGATTAATAGGAAAATATAAATTGTTTTGTTAAATTATGTGAAATATAAACGACGGTTTTACGCGATTTACACCTGGTATTATTAGCTAGGTACATTAATGCACCAATTGCACTTAAATATGGTATTTATGGACCAAGAAGTTCTTCATTATCTTCTTTTGGACGAAAACAATCTTTCTTTATATCAAGTGATCAAACTACCATTGGTGAACTTAATGGATGTGCTTTATCCATGTTAAATCGGTTTAGGACATTTACTACATTAGTAGATTGATGAAAAAATATCCCATTTCTCAAATGTTCGATTTGCAATCCGAGACAAAACTTTATTTTCCCAAGACCTTTCATTTCAAATTCATTTTTCAAATATGCAGCAGTACTTTCAATCTCTTCAGGAGTTTCGATGATATTTAGATCATCAACATAAACTGCAATAATTATAAATTCTGATTTTGATATCTTAATAAAAACACATGGACAAATAGGGTTGTTATGATATCCCTTTTGTGTAAGGTATTCATTTTATGGAATACATTCCATGAGACTTTGTGCTATATGTTTCAGACACTTTTAATCCTTCAGGGACTATCATGTAAATATCATTATTAAGTGATCTATATAAATAAGCTGTTACAACATCCATAAGATGCATATTCAGTCCTTCAGAGAGTGCCAAGCTAATTAAAAATCTAAATATAATAATTGCATCTAATACTGGGGAATAAGTTTCTTCATAATCAATTCCCGATTTTTGTGTAAATCCTTGTGTAACAAGTCTTGCTTTGTGTCTTACAATTTCATTTTTCTCATTATGTTTTCTCACAAATACCCACTTGTATCCTACGGATTGTACACCATCAGGTGTTCGGACTACAGTTCCAAAAACTTCACGTTTCTCAAGAGAATGTAATTCTGCTTGAATTGCATCTCTCCATTTTGGCCAATCTTTCCTATGTCGACATTCTTCAATTATTTTTGGGTTCTTGATCTTCATTTTTATTAATTCTATCTATCGCGATTGCATATGCAATTTTTTTTGTCAATAATAGTTTTATTTCGGTTCCATCTCTCTCCAGTAGAGACATAATTTATTGAGATCTCATTATTATCTATATTTTCAATATTGTCAGGTACCATAACCTCTACATGGGTTATTGCTCATTCATGTCTTATACTCTTTTATCGTCAATATTCTTTTCAGAAGAATTTTTTCTTCAAAAATATTGATAACTTCAGTTATGCCAACTTTCTTATCATGCTCTCTTTTCTTCCTTGAATTTTTATATTTGGAATCGATTGATCGACCATGCTTCTTGCGTATATCACATTTAGAATTATCCAAGGGAATTTCAATACGAACCGCAATATTTTATGCTGGAATATATGATTTAGTTACTCTTTTTGTATCAATAAATGTATCTAGTAGTTGATTTTCAATTTATTGCAAATGAATAATTTTCTGGACTTTTAGCTCAAATTGATTTGTTCGAGGATCAAAATGATGCATTGGTGATGCATTCTATATAATTTCTTGTTTTTCTAGTGTTCATTTCTCTCCCCCTAATGCTGGGAACATAGCTTCATCAAACTTACAGTCAAGAAATCTTGTTGTAAATAGATCTCTAGTTAATGGTTCAAGATATTTAATAATTGATGGAGATTCGAAACCAACATAAATTCCCAATCATGTTTGAGGTCTCATCTTTGTGTGTTGCGGTGTAGTTACCGGCACATATACATCACATCCAAAAGTTCTTAAATGGGATATATTTGGCTGCAGGCCAGTTACAAATTATATGGGGAAGTACTTATGATAAGCAGTTGGTCTAAATCTAATTAGTGTTGCAGCATATAATATTGCATGGCCCCATACAGATGACGATAATTTTGAATCCATAATTAAGGATCTTGCGATAAATTATAATCGTTTAATAAGAGATTCTGCTAGACCATTTTGCGTGTGTACATGGGCCACTGGATGTTGAACTTTAATCCCAATTGACATACAATAGTCAATAAATACTTCAGATGTGAATTCACCGGCATCATCAAGATGAATTGTCATAATTTTATAATCTAGGAATTGTGCTCTTAATGTAATTATTTGTGTTGGGAAATCAACAGCCGTGTACGTTACATGCGCAGTGGAACCTATGGATTTAACCCATCCTAGGATCTACGTTAAGGAAATAAAAGTACGAGATTAACTATTAAAATTTATACCTCGGATCTTCCTGATCCGCGAGATGAAGAACGGATGTAGGTCTGAACTTTTCTGACTTCCAACCTTCTCCTTCCTGAATCTCGACTCACGACCTCCTTGCTTCTCCTAGGGATGAAGATCGATCGCTCGCATGTTCTCAAGATAGAGAACCTCTACTCGTATCCACGCGAACTTCAGATGTACGGAACAACCGGACTTGGCTAGACATGTCCGGAAATACTTTCCGAAAATCTCTCAAAACTTTCTCTCCCTTTTCTATGTAATAGACGGCCTCTAAGGCTTCTGAATTTTGTGTCGAATAGAATGGGGCTACCCCTTTATTTATACTAGAGAGAGGGGTGAAAGAATGGTAACTTTCGTTAAGGAAACAAATCCTTCCTGCCGCGTGAACAGTAATTCCTGCTTCGAATTGACCATCATTTCCATATAAACGATGCTTGTCCGCCAAGCAAATCAGCACATACCATATGTGTTCCGTTCAAACGCGTGGACAGTAATTCCTGTGTGTGAACAGTAATTCCAGTGCGTGAACAGTAATTCCAGCACAATCAAATATCCAATATTTGATTTATTCGTTCGCCCATTTATACATCACATGTATAATTGTTATTGAGGTATTTTCATCATGTACGAATGGAGTTCATTGTGTGACCGTGTAGGTTCCATTTACCACTGGCTACGATCTTCTAAAGATCGTAAGTCATGAGTAACCTCTAGACCGATGTCATGACTACCCACGTTAAATGAAATGATCAGCGATCATAAACCTAATTGAATAGACATTTGTTTCTTCCTTTTGTTCTATGATATACGTCTTGATCACAAGGCACGGTAATATGTCATCCTTGAGTTTGATCAAAGTCTCTTTCCTGATCGAGAATTAGACTGAGTAAATAAAAAATGATATTAACAACACATGTTAATCCATTTTGAGCATGGCCGTGCATTTCCTTCAATCCTAGTTCATCAGGGAGCCCAGAGATATCCCCCTCCTGTCGAGAGGAACAAATCCCATCTTGGTCACTCACATTCCTCGTTATGATTCAGTGCATACCTAATGATGACCTTAATAATCATCTCATTATGCATGAAGTAGGATCATATTAAAGTATGCAGTTCCACATGCAGGAATCCATGGTGACCTCAGGTCATAAGAACAAGCACACTATTCATATGAGAATCACTAATGACATATACCATGTATATCCTCATAGTGTGGTTAGTCCAGCACGAGTTCTCTAATACGAACCTATATTCCAGACTTGACATCCCTATGTCCATGATCAAGCAGAACATGATCATCCGGTCTGCGAATATACTAGTGTAGATATGTAGCTTTTTAATTGAAGTATGTTTATCTCTATAAACATCCCACATATCACTAGGGACGGTTTAAAATGTCATTCGTTGGTTCACAGTTCTACTATCAGAATCACTTATTCTGATGACGTGAACCCGAAGTGACATTCATGGTTGATATAAGAAATTTACATTCATAACCCATACACACATATATAAGAAACAACATTAATTGAATAAATAATAATGTCTTAATACATAATCCATTTCCTAGCACAAATACATTTGGCCTAGGGCACTAATCCTACATTCTCCCACTTGCACTAGGCCAACTCTAAGCATCTTATGCCCATATACCTAACATGACCCTCATGCTTCACTTGCGGGAGTGGTTTAGTTAATGGATCGGCGACATTGTCGTCCGATGGCACTCTACACATTTTAACATCACCCCTTTGTATTATCTCTCTGATTAGATGGAAGCGTCGTAGTATGTGCTTGGACTTTTGGTGAGATCTCGGTTCCTTTGCTTGTGTGATCGCTCCATTATTGTCACAATATAGATCCACTGGTTCCGAGATGGTCGGAACTACACTTAAATCCTCCAAAAAATTCTTTATCCAAACAGCTTCTTTAGCCGCTTCTACAGCGGCTATATACTCTGCTTTCGTTGAAGAATCTGCTACAGTACATTGCTTGGAACTCTTCCATGTCATTGCGCCTCCATTTAGGTAAAATAAATAACCTGATTGCGATCTAAGGTCGTTTGAGTCTGTTTGGAAGCTTGCATCGGTGTAACCCTTTACAACGAGCTCGTCTTCCATACCTCCATAAACTAGGAACAAGTCCTTAGTTCTTTGTAAGTACTTAAGGATTCTTGTAATAGCTATTCAGTGACTTTCACCAGGATTAGACTGAAACCTGCTTGTTGTACTCAATGACTACGACACATCTAGTCTAGTACATATCATGGCATACATGATAGATCCTATACCCGAAGCATATGGTATCTTATTCATGCGTCTTCGTTCCTGCTCACATTTGGACACTGTGTCTTACTGAGAGAAACACCATGTGACAAGGGCAAAAATCCTTTCTTGGATTCTTGCATTCTGAACTGTTTCATGACCTTGTCTATGTATGTACTTTGACTCAGACCTATAAGCCTTCTAGATCTATCTCTATAGATCCTGATTCCTAGCACGTAGGAGGCTTCTCCAAGGTCTTTCATCGAGAAATTATCTCTCAACCATTTCTTGACGTTTTGGGACGTCATTTCCCATGAGTAATATGTCATCTACGTAAAGTACTAGGAATACTACCGTGCTCCCACTGAACTTCAATTAAACACAAGGCTCACCTTCACCTTCGAGACGCTTGCTTCAATCCATAGATGGATTTTTGAAGCTTGCAAACCTTACCAGAATTCTTAGGATCGACAAAACCCTCGGGTTGCATCATATGCACGTCCTCGGTCAAGATTTTCGTTTAGGAAAGCTGTTTTGACATCCATTTGTCATATTTCATAGTCATAATATGCTGCTATGGCTAATAGAATTCTGATGGATTTAACCATAGCTTCATGTGAGAAAGTTTCGTCATAGTCAATACCATGAACTTGTTTGAAACCTTTCGCCACAAACCTTGCTTTGTAGGTTTGTACCTTTCCATCCACGTCAGTATTTTTCTTAAAGACCCACTTACCTCCGATGGTCTTCAAGCCTTCGGATGGATCAATCAAGTTCCAAACTTGATTGTCTTGCATGGATTGCATCTCGGCTCTCATGGCCTCTAACCATTTCTGTGAGTCGAGACTCTTCATAGCATCTTAGTAGGACGTGGATTCATCATCTATGAATATCACATCATCATCATTAGACACGAGAAATCCGTATCTCTCGGGCTCATGTCGAATCCTACTAGATCTACGTTGAGTCTGTTGTGTTTCAAGCTCACCAACTCCTTGAGGGCTTCTTTACTCCTCCATCATCGGTTCTGTCTCTATAGGTGGGTCTCGAATTTCTTCGAGTTATACTTTGCGCCCACTGCTTCTCATAGAGACAAACTCTCTTTCCAAGAAGGCTCCATCGCGAGCAACAAACACTTTGTTCTCCGATGGGTGGTAAAAGTAATATCATTTAGTTTCCTTAGGATATCCCACAAACAGACACTTATCAGATTTGGGTCCGAGTTTATCGGAAAACTGTCGTTTGACATAAGTCTCACATCCCCAAATTTTAAGAAAAGTCAACTTAGGGCTTTTCTCCGTCCACATCTCATATGGCGTCTTTTGAACCGCTTTGGATAGAATCATGTTCAGTATGAATGTGGCAGTCTCAAGAGCGTAACCCCAGAAAGACATTGAAAAACTCGTTTGACTCATCAGCGATCGAACCATATCCAATAAGGTTCGATTCCTCCTTTCGGACACTCCATTCCACTGAGGAGTTCCTGGAGGAGTCAGTTGTGAAATATGGTTCGATTCCTCCTTTCGGACACTCCATTCCACTGAGGAGTTCCTGGAGGAGTCAGTTGTGAAACTATTCCACATTCTCTAAGATGATCCTCAAATTCCTGACTCAGATATTCGTCTCCTCGATCAGATCGAAGTGCTTTAAACTTCTTGCCAAGTTGATTATGTACTTCATTCTTAAATTTTTTGAACACTTTAAAAGATTCAGACTTGTGCTTCATTAGGTAGGCATAACCATATCTACTGAAGTCGTCCGTGAAAGTTAGGAAGTACCGATACCCACCTCTAGCCGGCATACTCATTGGTCCACATACATCAGTATGTATGAGTTATAATAAGTCGTTGACCCATTCACCAACTTTTGTGAAGGGTTTCTTAGTCATCTTGTGTAAGAACGCATAAATCGTGTCGTTATTCGATTCACACTCTCAACAAAAATATTTATAAGTCCCCTAATTCATTCACAAAGTGTATATGTGGAAATTAAGTTTAGTGTGTCGAACACAAGGAGACTGGCCTTAAGCAAAACAAGTTCACAAATCAATTCTCAAGTGTTAGTTGTTTAACAATTATTACGAGGTTTAACCATTTAAATCAAAAGAGTGTGTAAGATGAGGTTGTTTAAGAAGATAGAAACTTGTGCAAGAAAATAACAAAAGAAAGAAAAATATTTTTGTTATTTTATTTTAAGAGTTAATAAAGAGGTAGGGAAATTATGACAATTTGTATAACATGTAAATCCTTAATCACAACAAGTAGCAATTTTTCTAATAGTTCAAAAAGCAAGGCTTGACCAACTTATTTCCACAAATTAATCAACAAATAAAACAAATATTAGATCTCATAAAAAACTTCCACTTTCAAGTTTTTCTTATACTTGATTTAAAACTTTACTTGAACATAACAAAAACCCTTCCAAGTTCTTATTACTCAAATAGTCCCTAAACACATTCAATTTAAATCAAAACTAATCTTCTAATTAGAATCAACTTAATATTTATATTTTTTTGAATCAAAAATATTCTTCCAAATAATTTAATTCAACAACTTAAAGTGTTCTTGAACTAAACTTTTTAAACCACAAAAATTACTCAAATAAACTCAAGATTTCATTACAAATGTCACACAAAAAATCTTTCCCTACACAAAACTACTCAAGCATGCACACACAAACAATATTCACACACATGCTTGACAAATTATTCATTCAACAAAAGAAAGAAATAAAATAAGGAAAAGAAAAGAAAATTAAACAAACCAAATGATGGAGATTCAAGCTAATGCCTCCTTGGTCGATTTGGATCTTCCTTCAAATCTCGCTCCTTCTAGAACGAAACTTCTTTCTTGTAACTTGGCTCCACTTTGTCTCAACTCACCAAAAAGAAAATTAAGTTTTGGGACAACCTTAAAGAAGATCATCCATAGAGAAAGATAAGAAAAAAGTGATATTTACAATGGAGTAAAAAAGAGAGAGGTGGTGCGTAAGAATGAGGGAATGGATGTATTTATAGAGGAATTTTTCTTGCAATATTTGAGAAATAAGGTCCTGGGACTAAAGAGTTTAGGGCTGTTCCGTTTTTATTATAGGTAGTATTTTGATGGATCTTAAACATTTCCCCTTCATTTTCTTTTAAATAAGCAGCTGAATACAGCTTGGGTCCACATTTTTGGGAGTTGTTTATCATTTCTCCTTAAGATTGGATCTAGCCAATAGGGTATAGCCACGTATCGATTATTCCCTGATGAGAAAGCTTGTCCACGTGGCGAGATGTGATTGGCACACAATTTGGGATGCCGGGGTGAAAGTTTGTTTGAGTCAGAAGCTATCTGTTTTGTTCTCGTGGATTTACTGCGGCACAATGACTCGCGATTTGGTGAGGCGAGCCATTTCCTCTTCTCTTCATCAAGCAAGCAATCTGCCATTTTTAACAAGACACGAAATTTCAAGGTCGAGCTTCGTTTCCTCTAAATCTCAACAATGTTTCACCTACAGATTCTCTTATAATCTCTGTTACGATGCCACAGGAACTGATATGACGTAAAATAGTTGAGTATTCATCGCATTTGGACCTCGAGAACAGTCTCATTTCCTGTTCTTCGCCATTTTTACTCCTGAGAAGAATGTCGAAATCAAACTCCATTTCTCTTTGCATTTTTTCGCCAATTAATCCTCCAGATCTTTTCTAATCCTCTTCCTTAAACTACATAGTTGTGGATTACTCTAAACCATGGAGTATTTTTTGGAGTTAAGCTCGTTTGATCACCATCGACTCGAAATTCCGCCATTATTGTTTAGATTTACAAACTCGAGCTCAAGCTCTCAATTCGCTCAACAAGGACTCAAACCAACCCTTGTATCATCTCACCAGCATTCCACGATCCTCCTTAGTGAATTATTAGCCTTCATTCCCGTTCCAACATACTCAATTTGGTCGAATTCCAAATCAGTCGAAAATAACCAAGGAAATGCAGAAACTCGTAACTCAAACTCACATTTCCACTCTTTTTTAACCCAAATTGACCATCACAAAATCTCCATGATACTCTCGTGAAGATACAGGACTATGAATTACTCAGAATTGTTGAGTATTACTTGAGCTTCCATTAATGGCACCAAAGTCAGTTTTCAAAACTGAGCTGGGCAATTCGTCGAACACCTTGGCTTCACTAATTAAAACTCGAATTTCTCTCTCATTGTTGCATCATTCTCAAAGATTTTTAGATGGATAGAAAGGGTAGAAGAATTAGAAGAGCGATAGGTTTTGGCTCGAATGGTGGCCTATAGAGGACAAGGCAGGCTAGCCATTCAATCAGCTCGTTTTTCGCCAATTTTGAACAGTTTTAGAAATTAAACTCTTCGGGAAGAAGGGTCAAACTGGTCGACTCGTTGACTTTGAACAGATCTTGTTTGGCCTTTTCTAAGGTTTTTAGAAGGTTCCCAATCTCGAGGGTTGTACTGTTGGATTCATCTCGTCGAGTCCTTCATGTTGATACCCCACAAAACCATATTTCCAGAAAGTTGACTTTTTGGTTAAAGCCGGTTTTCGGGTTTGACTTTTTATATTTTTGTGGATTTTTACGGTTTGGATTGAATGATTGGTTGGAAAGGATTGTAGAAGGTCAGAGAGGCGTGTGTAGGGTTTTCGCAGAGATTTGTTAAGAATTCGGTCATCTTTGGCCCAAGATTTACAGGTCGGCTCGTCATTTGGAGTTGATTTTTTGTCTAATTCTTCAAATATTCTTTTGTTAGTCTTTTTACCTGAAAAATGACACAAAAAAGTATTAAGAGTTTCAAAAATAATTTTTATTAATTTTAAACATTTTTCATAGATTTTATGTGATTTAATGGTGAATTTTACATGATAAAAACCCTAAAAATATGTATAAAAATACACATAATATCTTACCAAGTAAACAAGACTCGCACGTTTCAAATGATTCCAAATCAAATGAGTCTAAAATTCCATGAGAGTGGAGTTTAGAAATGCGTTTTTCATTTATATGGCCTAAGCGGAAATGCGTTTTTCATTTATATGGCCTAAGCGACAGTGCTAGAGATATGTCGTATTTGAGTCATTCGGTTTAAATCGCTTAGTATTAATGTTATATATGGACTTATAATTCTCTTTCTTAAGATCTAGCACATAAAGACATCTTTCTAATAGAACATTTCCATAGAAAAGAGTGTCATTTACGATAGAACAATTATTATTCTCAATAACAAATTTATAACCATCCAAAGATAGACTAGAAATAGAAATAATATTTCTGCTCATAGCAGGTACAAAATAACAATTATTAAGTACTAATACAAGTCCACTAGGCAAAGTCAATAAATAAGTTCCTATGGTTAATACAACAACTCTTGCTCCATTTCCCACACGTAGGTCGACTTCGCCCTTAGCTAATCTTCTACTCCTTTGTAGTCCCTGCACATCATTACAAATGTGAATACCTGTAAATCGTGTAAAACCGTCGTTGAATGTCACACAAGTTAACAAAACAATTTATATTTACCTATTAATCAATTACGAGTATGAGTGGTAATGAGTTTAGGGGTCGAACACAAGGAGGTGTGGCCTCAAGAATTAACTAGTTTCAATGATTATTCTTTAGTGTAAAATCTTTTATTTCAAGGTTTATTAGGAAAATTTCCAAGTTTAAATTTTCTTTTCAGCCTTATCGTGAAAAATTCAGCACGTCATACTTTGGTGTTTTAATTCGTAAATAGACCAAATAAACTCCGAATCCAACTCACGAGATACCATTGAAAACTAGAAGGAGAGATCTATATTGTGGTTCTTTACTGTTATTATTATTTTATTAAAGATTTTCGAGTTATTTGGAATTCAGTCCAGAACTTATCTCAGATTCAAAATCGGTTCAGCAGTAAATTCAGAAAATTATAGAAAAATCACCAAAACTTGAAAAATCCCAAAATTTATACAGAAATTCAATTATCAAGTTTTGGATTATCCGTTAAAAGTTCATATAATGATGTTTTGTAGTTTGAGATTTATAATGAAAATTCAGATCTGGATCAGAAATTGGTTCTGACAGGCCAGTACTCACAAAAGTTATAATATCTCCTAAACTGTCTTAACAACCCTATTTTAAAATTCATATTTGGATTCTACACTTCAAATTACTTCAAATAGGACTATTTTTGGATTTTTATTATTTGTTTTTATATTTTTCAAAATTCAGAAGAAAAGAAACAGTAAATTGGACAAAAGTTTAAAAAAAACAGAAAAACTATAATTTTCAAAAATTAATATCTCACAGATTACAGATCGGAATTGGGCAAAAGTTGGGTTGAAAATTATCTACTAATGCGAACTAAATTCTAAAAATATTTATTTAATTTTTCAGATCTGAATTAGACACGAAATTAAGGGAAAAAGACTGAAAAAACAGAGAAAAACAGCAGCAAGACAGAAACTGGATTAGGGTTTGATTTTTGGTTTAGAAATAGGGATTTAAAGGTAATTTGTGATGTGTAGTAATCATTAATCACTTAGGATATAATTTTTTCAGATTTAAATGATGGATTTGAGCGATCTAAGCTAAGATTTACTCAAGAAATTGATTGAAAAACTCGTTTAATTCAAAACAGCCATTTTAAACAAAACTTGAATTCAATCAATCACAACTCCAAATTAATCACACAAAATACTAAGCTAAATATTTCAAATGATTTACAAGTCAATAAACTTCCGATTTAATAGATCAATTGATGAAAAATACCAAGCTAAGCAATTTTTCCCAATTTATTCAAAATTGTGTGTGTTCATGACTATTCATTCAAATTCAACAAAATTACACGAAATTAAAGCAAGATTTCATGCCTACAAATCACAAATCCCCTTCCCTATCTAGATTTACTCACACATATTCACCAGAACAAGAATTTGACAAGATTTCTTCATGATTATTACAAAATTGAGTTCTTGACAAAATTCAAATCGAGTAATTAAAAGAGAATTAGGCTAAACCGAGAGTTGGAAGACTAGCCAGTTGCTTCCTTGAGTTGATTTGAAGCTCCAATTGCACCTCAATTCAAACTAGAATTGACCGATTCGAAATTTTCCCAAATCAGCCCCAAATTGCACGATTTCACTAAAAAATGAAAATTAGAGCTCAAGAAAGTTTGAAACTCATTAATGGAGGTTCTAAAGATTAGAGAAGATGATTGAAGAGTGGTGTTTTGATTGAAGAGGCTTGAGCCGTGTTTTATAGACTGAATTGGACTTGAGAGTCCAATGGCCTGTTTTGAATGGAGAGGAGAGTAGGAGACAAATCGAGACATGTAATTGGTTCAGGCGGATCAAGAGGTTGTACTGAGGGTGTGGACGAAATTTCGTTGAAAATGGTTGAGAATTGGATGAGAATTTCGCGGTTTAATTTTGCTCTGTTTTTTATTTGGCGAAAAAATTCTCAGTTCCAGTCTGAGTTTGAAACGCGCGTGCAGTCTGCGATTATCCATGGCGTAACGGGTCACGGATAGGATGAAATGAGTCACGCACGAGTTCAGTTTGGCGCTGAGTTTTTGAACAAAAATTCCTGATTTCCTGTGTCATAGCAAGTCAAAATTCATGAAATGAGTCGTGTTAGGCGAGTACAGCTTCTGCCAATTTTCATTTCTCTTCAAACAATCAGTTATAACTCTTGACTCGATAATTTTTAGCACGAAGTTTCCATAGGAAAGACGTTCCTCTCGTCCTCATGAATCTGTGGGGCTTTGAATGATGCAAAACGGTTAAGTAAAACTCGAGTTATTCCAATTTTACCAACTGCTGCCCGGTATTACCTCCAGCTCCGCCATTAATGGCTTCTAGAGCTCAAACTCGAGTTTCAGCCAACAACATTGAAAATTATGACTTAGGAACTTTTTCTTAACCCCCAAGATGTTACAAACTGAATTTTATGTTCTAATTATCCTCCATTTACTCGAATTTCATTGTTAACCACCAGCTTGAGAATTAACCCGAAAACCACCAAAGTGGTGATTAGAACTCATATCTCCATCCGTTTTTCGATCAAATTACCATTCCATAGAGATGCACCATGATGTTTACAAGCCTCCCATTCTATTTTTATCTTCTAACACCTCATGAACCTCGAGTTTCAACAATGGCGGCAAAAAAATAGTTTCAAAAATCTGTTCGAGTTATTTCGTCAAACAACTCGTGTGCACGAGTTCAAACGCGAATATCTCACTCATTTCTTCATATTTTTCTGTGTTCTTGATATACATGGAAAGAGGAAAGAGAGAAGAAGATAATGGAGTTCGTTTTGCATGAAACGGAGTTCTATGCAGTGAGTTATGGACTTGAGAAGTTTCAGCTCGAATTGAGTTTATTTCAGCAAAAACAGAATTCAATTTCATTGAACACAGAATTCAAACTCGATTATCTCACTCAATTCTTCATCATTTTTTGAGTTATTTATATGTTTGGAAAGAGGGGAATGAGTAGAATAGAATGGCGTTGGAAATATAACAAAATAAGGTCTGTAGAGGAAATGGTGAGCTCGAGAAAACTGCAGCTCGAAATTGGTTATTTTTGGGCTGACAGGAGGTTTTTCGCGTTTTGCGGCCAACTCTGGCCATTCCAGTGATGGCTAATCATACGGTTGTGCTTGTCTTGTCAAGACGAGTCGAATGGTATCGACTTTGTTCAATTCCGAGCATTTCGAAAAAAAAATCGCATTTTTGAGAGAGAAAGGGTTGACTTGACTACGACGGTTGACTTTTTAGTTTTGACCAGAATTTTTGCACGTCGCATTCTCTCTATTCTTGCGCTGCTAGGTTTGTTTGAGGTGTAAAACGATGGCTAGGATTCATATGATCGGAACGTCACGTTCCGATACGAAACGTCATAGGAAATGTGGACGTTTCTTCTCTGTTTTGGGACCGAACGTGGTCGGTTTACGTATCGGTTCGGCTGAAGAACGTCGTGAGACAGTTGACGTTTTCATAACGTTTTGTGGTCGTTCTTACTCGTTCCAATGCTTGGTCTTTTCCACCGACGTTGTTTATCGTTTAAGGTTTGAGAAGTATGTGTATGGGAAATGTGAGGGTTTTAGGGATAATTTGGCCATCGTTGGCCCATTATTTGCGTTATGGTGCTTCTTTTGGAGTTGACTTTCGAATAAGTCCTCCAATCCTTCTTCTTATGGCCTTTTCGCCTGTAAAATAACACAAAAATGTATTAAGAGGTTTCAAATTATGTTTTATGAGTTATGAGTCTTTTACATACATTTTATGTGAAATTCGATTGAATTTGAGATGATAAATACCCTAAAAATGTGTATAAAAATACACATTACAATACCACATCCGGTATCCAATACCTAAGATTTAGGGGTAAGTGAATTAGCTTCAATAATAAAAATACATGAAGCGGTAGTCACACTACCCTTCTTGATTTCGTCCTGATAGAGTTTGCAGTTTCTCTTCCAATGGGCAACCTTGTTGCAATGGAAGCAAACTCCCTCCTTGTCTTTCTTGATCTTAGGTTTAGGCAACACCTTGTCTTTACCCTTGCTATTGTTCCCCATCTTCTTACTCTTCTTCTTGTGAACCATTAGGACATCTTTGATAACATTTGTCTTCATGTCCTCTTATGCGTTCTTAAGCATCCCATGCAACTCGGTGATGGATTTCTCCATCTGATGCTTATTATACTTCATGATGAATTGCTTAAAACTAGGAGGTAACGACCCGAGAATTATTTCAACAGCCAATTCTCTGGGCATAGCTGAACCAAGCCTCTCCAATTGATCAAGATAGCTCTTCATCTTGAGTACATGAGCACTCAAAGATGAACCTTCATCCATCTTCATGTCAATCAGAGAGACGGTCGCTTTGTAGCGCTCAACTCTAGCCTGCTCTTGGAACATTTCCTTGAGAGTTACGATCATATCGTAAGCACCCATGTCCTCCAGTTGCTTCTGAAGCTCGGAGGTCATGGTCGCTAGCATGAGACAAGCTATCTCTGTGTCATCCTTGAGAGTTACGCTCAGGCAGCCCATGTGGCTCCCTGTTCTGGTTCCTCTGGATAAGCCTCTTCTATGACATACAGTTTATTGTCAGCTTTGAGAATAATTTCAGGTTTCTAAACCAGTCAAAGAACTTAGACCCATTGAGATTATCCTTCTCAAGGATAGATCGCAAATTCAACCCAGTTGAATTATTATTATTTGCCATTATTCTAAAAGTTAAAATGTAAAGTACCATTATTATTTATTCATTGGGGTTATTTTGTTTTGATGTTTCTTATATTGTACTCCCACTATTTTTCTTCAAATCAACCACCTTCAATAGTATTGATTCGGAAACTTCAAATAAATGAGATTTCATAGTGAGTCAAGATCCGTATTTCATTGAGTATTAAGTGCGCTTTGACGCAACCCTCAATACACAACTATTTGGGTAGGAACACTTCCAATTGTATCATATAAAACTATTTCTTTTTATGGAATGAGCATCATATGCCCGGTGTATTATTCCATCTTGTGCCCTGAGCCCAAGTCCGACTTGCTTGCTCAGTTAAGTTTAACCATGTATGATTATCAACGAAATAGAGTCCAGCACACTCAGCTTTGGCAAGACCCATACTGGACGCCATTTCCCGCATACCCTCCTTTACAAAGACAATCCTCCATATGCTTAGCTTTGGCACGATCCACATGGAAGACTGTCTAAGTACCGAGGGCATCAGTGACATGGGGGGGCACTTCCTTACTTAACATTCTGAAGGATTTTGTTTTAGATTTATAAATATAAACATCACAGAAACTAAGTTAAATATGGTATGAGCCTAATCCTCACGAGCGATCATGAAGTTCCTAATTCTAGATCTATCTCTAGATTGCAGGAGTAATCTTCAACGAACCCTTCGTTGTGTGTGCGAAGATCCAATGCCATTTTCCGAAGATTGTGCCAAGATCCCTTGCCTTGAAGTCTTGAAATAATATCTATCCTATCAACTATCCTATTGCTAGAAAAGGTAATTTATAAATTTGGACAACTCACAGGTTGCCATAATTACAACTTTGGACAACTCACTAATTGCCATAGATATTAAATAAAATTATAAGCATTCACAGATCTAAAGCTCATACAATATTTTTATATTTAAATTCTATCTATAACAAAAATTAGGGTTTCTCGCAAAGTCAGCCTTATTCCATTGGGAACGGAACTATTCCGTTCTCCACGGAACCGTCGTTGACAAAAAGATGAATTTCCGTCTCTACTCCATTCTCAACAGACTATTCCGTTCACAAAGGAATATTCCGTTCTCAACGAAACTATTCCATTGGATACGGAGACCTGTTGAAAAATCCGTTTTTCCTTTGTTTTAGTCCCGTTTCCAAAATAGATTTCGAAAAACCAATTTCCGAAAATCTATAAAATCATAATATCCAATATTATATTTCTAGAAACTATATCCGTGATGTATTGAAATAATATTTTCAAAACCCTAAAATTTATTATAACAGAATTTACTAAATTTTAAATACATAATCGATAATTATTTCCTTAACGAACGCTCTGATGCCACTGTTGGGAAATCCACAGCCACGTACGTTACATGCGCAGCGGAACCTATGGATTTAGCCCGCCCTAGGATCTACGTTAAGGGAATAAAAGTATGAGATTGACTATTAAAATTTATACCTCGTATCTTCCTGATCCGCGAGACGAAGAACGGATGTAGGTCTGAACTTTTCTGACTTGTAACCTTCTCCTTCCTGAAGCTCGACTCACGACCTCCTTGCTTCTCCTAAGGATGAAGATCGATCGCTCGCAAGTTCTCAAGATAGAGAACTTCTACTCGTATCCACGCGAACTTCAGACGTACGGAATAACCAGACTTGGCTAGACAAGTCCGGAAATACTTTCCGAAAATCTCTCAAAACTTTCTCTCTCTTTTCTATGTAATAGACGACCTCTAAGTCGTCTAAATTGTTTGTCGAATAGAAGGAGCTACCCCTTTATTTATACTAGAGAAAGGGGTGAAAGAACAGCAACTTTCGTTAAGGAAACAAATCATGCTTGCCGTGTGAACAGTAATTCCTGCTTCGAATGGACCATCATTTCTATATACACGAAGCTTGTCCGCCAAACAAATCAGCACATACCAGATGTGTTCCGTTCGAACGCGTGAACAGTAATTCCTGTGCGTCAACATCAATTCCTGCGCGTGATCAGTAATTCCAGCACAATCAAATATCCAATATTTTGATTTATTTTTTCGCCCATTTATACATCACATGTATAACTGTTAATGAGGTATTTTCATCCTGTACGAATGGAGTTCATTGTGTGACCATGTAGGTTCCATTTAACGCTGGCAACGATCTTCTAAAGATTGTAAGTCATGAGTAACCTCTAGACTGATGTCATGACTACCCATGCTAAATGAAATGATCAACGATTATAAACCTATCTGAATAGACATTTGCTTATTTCTTTTGTTCTACGATATACGTCTTGATCTCAAGGCACGGTAATATGTCATCCTTGAGTTTGATCAAAGTCTCTTTCCTGATCGAGAATTAGACTGAGTAAATACAAAATGATATTAACAATACATGTTAATCACTTTGGAGCAGTGCCATGCATTTCCTTCAGTCCTAGTTCATCAGGGGGCCCAGAGATATCTCCGTCTTGTCAAGAGGAACGAATCCCATTTTGGTCACTCACATTCCTCGTCATGATTTAGTGCATACCTAATGATGACATTAATAATCATCCCGTTATGGATGACGTAGGATCATATTAAAATATGCAGTTTCACATGCAGGAATCCATGGTGACGTCAAGTCGTAGGAACAAGCACACTATTCATATGAGAATCACTAATGACATATACCATGTATATTCTCGTAGTGTGGTCAGTCCAGCATGTGTTCTATAACACGAACCTATATTCCAAACTTGACATCCCTATGTCCATGATCAGCAGAACATGATTATCCGGTCTGCGAATATACTAGTGTAGATATGTAGCTTCTTACTTAAAGTATTTTTATCTTTATAAACATCCCACATGCCACAAGAGACGGTTTAGAATGTCATTCGTTGGTTCACAGTTCTACTATCAGAATCACTTATTCTAATGACGTGAACCCGAAGTGACATTCATGGTTGATATAAGAAACCCTAAAAATACATATATTCATGTTTTCGCACTTTAGGCCTTTTCAAACGTCCTCTATAGGCCTCAATCATTCAACAACATTCATGGTTGATATAAGAAATTTACATTCACGACCCATACACACAGATATATAAGAAACAACCTTTATTGAATAAATAATAATGTCTTAATACATAATCCATTTCCTAGCACAAATACATTTGGCCTGGGGCACTAATCCTACAATTTGAGCAAGTAATCTCGCAAATGCAACATTCAGAGAAGATAATAGACATACATGTGACATCTAGTAGATGCATCTATTAATACCATAAAATATCTAAACGGTCCACATGATGGGGTAATAGGCCCACATATATCACCTTGAGTACGCTCAAGGAAATTGTGTGATTCAATCCCAACCCTAGTTTGTGAAGGTCTAACGGTTCGTTTTCCTTTATAACATGCAACATATGATATTTTATTTGATAAAAGAATCTTCTGGTTCTTTAATTGATGCCCATTTGAATTTTCTACAATTCTTCGCATCATTATTGCTCCAGGATGACCTAGACGTTCATGCCAAACCATAAAATTACTTTGTGAGTTATTAAACTCATTTTTCGTTATAGCATGATGTGCTTCAATTGTACTAATACGTGTACAATATAAGCTTATTGACAAAGTATGCAATCTTTCTAATATACGTTTATTACCACAAACAATATTTGTATGTGAACATACTCAATATTATCTTCATTCATTGTTTCAACATGATATCCATTTCGGAGGATATCTTTAAAACTTAGCAAATTTCTTTTTGATTTAATAGATAATAAAGCATCATCTATTACAAATTTTGTTCCTCTAGGCAATAAAATAATGGCTCTTCCAGAGCCTTCAACCAAGTTTGAGGTGTCTGATATTGTATTGACATTTGCTTTCATCTTTGTCAAATTAACGAAATATTTTATGTTCTTAAGTATAGTGTGTGTAGTTGCACTATCCGCTAGGCATATATCATTGTCATCCATTTTCATAATATTCAAAAGAAACAAGACCTCCAAGTCTATTCATTTATTAAACAAAATAAAAATAAATACAAGATAAGATAATGATAACAGGAAAATAAACATGCTAAAGAAAATACTCTTAATAAAGTAAATGTACTAGAAAAAAAAAATTATTGATGCATAATGAAAAATTATTTTAGTCTTGAACATCTTCACTAGCAAGGGAATATTCATTATCTCCATTTAGGGGGTTAAGATAGTCATCTACATCCAAGTGTATATTAACCAAGGCCACATTCAACGGGTCTTCATTATCTTGGTAGAACAAATTAACCCCCTTAGTGGTGAGTAAAAATAAACAGGCAACTTCTGGTTGCGTAAATAAAATTGAACAAGCATCTTCTGGTATGTAATTAAAAATAAACATACAACTTCTGCTTGCATAAATAAAAACTAAACAAGCAACTTCTGGTGCATAAAAAATGATAAGCAACTTCTGGTGCTTAAAAATAAACATGTATAAATAATAACATGTTGTCTGAAGTTCAAATAAATAAATAAATAAAATTCGAATAAAGGAAGAAAATAATCCGAATAAAAAAACATATTGGAATATAAGAAATAATGATAGTTCATTTGCTGATAACGTGTTATAAAATAAAATAACAAAGAATAATAAAACAGATAATTGGATGGAGAGAATTATGTATTGAATTGTGGATTAAAGAATACAATAGTCACTACTCCTTTATATAGTATAGTGTGAGTCTTGGCTAAGAAATCTCCTGTCTAATTCAGGGATTATAATAAAAAAAATAATTTGACCTAGAAATTAATAGAAAATATACTAATTAATATCCTGTAATAACTCGTTCCACCTTAACTAGAATCTCCCAATTTATTGTTGCTTTAGGGCTAAGTAACGGACATCCATATCAATTACATTCATAACAATTAATAATAATAATAATAATAATAATAATAGTAATAATAATAATAATAATAATAATAATAATAATAATAATAATAATAATAATAATAATAATAATAATAATATAATAATAATAATAATAATAATAATAATAATAATAATAATAATAATAATAATAATAATAATAATAATAATAATAATAATAATAATAGTTACAATAATAATAATAACAACAACAACAACAACAACAACAATAATAATAATAATAATAATAATAATAATAATAATAATAATAATAATAATAATAATAATAATAGTAATAGTAATAGTAATAGTAATAGTAATAGTAATAGTAATAGTAATATCAATAACAAAATAATAATAATAATAATAATAATAATAATAATAATAATAATAATAATAATAATAATAATAATAATAATAATAATAATAATAATAATGTGTCAAAATATCAACCCTTAAAATTATTAATTCAATGGACCCGATTAGGTGAGATGTATCAAAATATCAACCCTTAGATTTGTAATCAAATTGACATGATTATAGAGTGATGTGGCTTAATATGGTGAGAGAAAATCTTTTAGAATTAATAACTATTAATAATTAATAATATAACTCAATTTCATACAGCAAATAGACAGTTAATTGATTGAATAGTCGTTATGAACATAAGACTGATTGGGGTTTTTTGGGTAGTGTTTTGTGCAAAAACATTCTAACTAATATTGTATGTGGCTGTCATAAATTTATAAAATAGTAAAGTATACATAAATATAAGAAATCATACATCACAAAGTAAAAAATATTTACATTAGTTTACAAGCAACCTACTTTTCAATCTATAAAGATATTATATATCTAATCCATTATAAAAAAGAAGGAAGATGCCATACATAACTTGATAACTAAAATAAAGTATATACAATTTTGTCACAGACACCGACACTCGTCCGTCGTCACAATCAACTTTGAGTCGCACTTTTCTCCAAATTTAAAATTAAATATACAAAATAGTTTTAAATTACATAAAAAAACATGAATAAATTTGTCATATATATATAGGATGACTAAATAACTTGTACAAGCAAAGTTCGGATTTTGCTTGTAACCAAAATAATACATATATCATCAAAAATTCAAATTTCAACCGTACGGATGGAATATATATGTTTTGAATATGTTGTAGATTAATTTTCACAAGAATCGGAATATTATATCATTACCATCATATATTATCAAAATTCATCAAAATATATATAATATATATTATATATATTTTGATAAATTTTGATGATGCATGATGGCAATTATATAATATTCTGAATCTTGTGAAAATTAATCTACATCATATTCAAAACATATATATTTCATCCATACGGTTGAAATTTGAATTTTTGATGAATTTTGGTCACAAGCAACGTCACAAGTAAAATCCGGATTTTGCTTGTACAAGTTGTTTAGTCATCGTCTATATATATATGTTTCTTATACATACTTGATCGTAATCGATGTATCCAGTAAGCCTAATTGGATTTTGGTTTTGAAGGCCTTCTTGAGAATTTTCAAGAATTCCACTTTTTTAAGGAAACTCTCTGCTAATTTGCAAAAAATGAATTGGGCAGGATCCTTGTTATGTTCTAGTACAGAGCTTGGTACAGTAATTGCAAATTCCAGCTTCCCTTTTGAAATTTTGTGAATTTTTTCTTTTATAGGGACTTGTTTGTAATTTTCCGAAAACACCCTAATCAATTCTCAATCACATTTCAGGTTCCTAATGACCCAAAATGCACTATTGTTTGTCACTAGCACCAACTTTAAACCAGTACCAGTGAGCTCGTGCCTGATTATTCCATCTATTTGGTCTAGTGAATTTTATGAAGAAGTTAGGCAATTTTCCAAATAAGTCCTCATATTTTCATGAAATTTCAAGGATTCTTTTTCTTCCTTTTGTACTCATTATGTGAGAGACCCAATAAGAATTTATGTTATTATTTGATGTATTCCCCAATAAGCAGTAGCGTATTGTGATATTTCTTATGTTTCGGTGGTGTATGTGTAAACGCAAAATTTCAACTCACTGGAAAATCCTTCGTGCGATGCACGAAATTTTTATAACATTGGTTAGTAATTTAAATGTAATTTAGATAATAATAATATTTACATTAAAATTTAATAGAAATTAGTATTATTGTACAACATAATTGTAATTTAGCCAAAAATAAATACTATAGGTATGCCAAAATTTTACAGTATAATATAAACATAACAAAGAAAAGATAAAAATATATTCTCGACAAAGATTCAAAATATTTATGATGTGGATATGAATGTGGATAGATTCGGATAGGAATGCAGTTCGGATATATACATGTATGAATATGGTTCAAATATTATCTGATACGAATAAAATTACTAATTCATTTCGGATATTAAATGGATACGTATTTGGCTATTTTTCAAAATACTTAACTATTTGTGATGACAAAGTTAATAAATAATAACACTTTTAAGAACATGTTATAAGAATCAACAACAGAATATTAATATAGATATGCATAATATATGTATCCAAATCCGAATATGATAAAAAAAAACAAAAATATCCGTACATGTATTATAATATATATCCGTATCCGTATCAATATAGAGTGAAATAGCTAAAAAAAGATATTATCTGAGTAACAAATATCTGAATTTTATATTATATTTATTTCTATTCGGGAGTCAAATTGATAACCAAATCATCTGTGTCCGAATAGAACTATCTGAATATGTATATGCATCCAGCCATATACGTATAATTTTGATTCAGATATAAATTTTTTTGCAGATATGGATAGGTTCGGTCGGATAATATCCTACCTGTTTACAGCCTTACATATACAAAGTATTAATATGGATATAGTAATATCCATATCTAAATATGATAAAAGAAAATCAAAAGATACATACTTCTATTCATATAAATATCCATATATATACTCTACACAGAGTGAAATATCCTAAAACAGATATTATCCGTATAACAAATTATCCGGATACATATACTATCCATATCCATGACCTAAATCGATAACCAAATCTATATCCATATTCCAATAAAACTATCTGAATATATATCCGTATCCGGCCGGTACAGATAATTTTGATTCAGATATGAATTATTTGCAAATACCGATACTGTGCGGCGGATAATTTTGATTCGGATATGCGAATACGGATATTGTTTAGCGGATAATATGCTGGCCATCCTTACATGTATATATGACTTGAATCTTGAATTTTTTTTAAGAAAGAAAAACTTGACCATTATACATGGCTAAATCTTATTCATTAATTGATCTATCTAATGGTTACGATGGCTTAATGTAGTGGGAGAATTTTTTTAAGAATTAATAAGTATTAGTAATTAGTAATTTGAGTTAAAAATGAAAAGGAGGAATAATTACTGAACTAAAATCACCTGCTTGATCTACTGAAAATTACCAAAAAAACAGCATCTGACGCACGATTCAACTCTTGAGTCAACCTTTGACTTTTCTTCATTGATGGCCCATTTGATATACCATTAATTCTGACTTGTAGAAGAACCGTCATTTTTCTTCAAAGATGATTTTAAATCTTTTTTAGTTCCTTCTTTCTCATTTTTGATTGATTATAAAACAAAGTCTAATTATGGCTGATTTGGAGTAACTTGGTGTGAATCAGCGTCAAATTAGTCTCATCAAATCAGCCCCAATAATCACAAATCAGTCCATCTAGAGTATAATTACTTACATTTTCGAATTGCATCTCATTGTGGGTCTTGTGAGCGCGTGTGAGAGAGAAGAAGATAGAGAAGAATCTGGTCTCTGCCGAGTACACAATTTGCAATGCAAACAATATATCAGAAAAGTAAATGTTAAAAACACACTTATCAAAATGATAAAAACTACAAAATCAAACAATAATCAAATTGCTGCTTTCAAATATTACTTTTGGCTGCTTTCATATTTTGTTTGTTGCAAGTTGTACTTTCGGCTAAAGTTTTTACCCTTGTTAGTGTATAAATATGATATGAATAATGTAATGATCTCAATAAACCAAATTGTGCACATAAACTTGAGATACCAGCTTCATAGTTTCTAATACCAACAACTAACTGAAGCAAACTTAAATGAAAACAACAAATAGGTACTGCTTTCTATTTTAAGTGAGCTCATATTGATGGAATTAGGGCTTCTGATTTGCATTCCAGACATAATACGACTGGAGACTGACCAAAAAATATTGATGTGAAATGTTGGTTCCCTCCTCATAATTAATATTTTTTTGGGCTTTTGACTGTTTTGTAAAAATACAAAAATTAGGGAACTTTTGTAAAAATTTCCAGAATTTTAATGTCACACAAACCATATAATTAATAGCTAAATTGATGAAATATGTATTCATAAAACAATATTTTTAAAACTTAAGGGATTAAAACCGCAAAAATTAAGATGTCTTTAATAGACAACATGTCTAGCTTTTGATTAAAGATGAACTTCTCCTTCAATTACTCATGAGGCCGAGCCGGATAGAAGACGGCCGGTGAGACAGAGAGAAGATAAAGACCGGCCAAGGCAAATGAGGGGCGGTGGCAAGCCGAGACAGAGAGAGAGCAGGCGGCGGCCGGCCTAGGTGGAGAGAGAGAATGTGGTAACCGGTCCAGGAGGAGAGAGAAAAGGCGGAGAGAGATGGGAGAGGCCGAGAGATATCAAACTAAACTCGTTATCTTCAATTTATTAAAATCATCCATTATGTCTCACAAAAAAATACTATAACTAACAGTGCTAATATTCATTAAGCATGAATGAATACTAAAAATTAACCTCACAAAATGATACCAATGAAATTGACAACAACAATTTTTGATATGCATTGTTAAAGAAACAAAAATTATTTGTTCTAAATCTTGAATGCTTTATTCCAAATTTGATGAACATTTCATATTTCATAATTTCGAAATCCAATTTTTAAGTGCATAATTGGTTTTTTGCATAACAATATAACATAGAATATTATCATAATTGGTTTTTTAAGAGAAGGCGTATTTAATAAAAGCTATTTGCGTAAAAAAATTTATGAAGCTCAAAACATAATATTTTTATAAAAATACTTTTATCATTTTGGCATTTTTGCAGAGCAATCAACACTGTGTGGTCTTTTCTAAGTTAAAAACTGTGGTATTATTGGCAAAGAACATATTGGTTTTTTTGTGTACTGTTGGCTTAAAAGTTAAAATTTTGGGACTTTTTAAAGAGAGTAAAAAGATAGGGGCTTATTTTGTAAAAGAAAAAAAATTGAGTGCTGCTCTTTAAACGTGAAAAAGGTAAAATCAAATTTTAGTGAAGAAAGGTACTGAGGAGAGAGAAGAAAATAATTTTTCAGGATAACTATTATAGTCTATATCCAATGTTTAAACTACCATGACTTGCTAATGGACCCTTTAGACAAATCTAGACCACATGATCAAAATCTAAGGGTTATAAGAAAAAGCCTGACGTGGCTTATTTATATATAAGTACTGCAGATAAACTCCGTTAGGATTATATATATAAATAAAATATGAAGATATAAGTATATTTAAACTATATTAATTGGTTGCACTTTATTTTTGGGCTCGGCCCAAAATTTGGAGGGTGGCGGTTGTAAAGAAGAATGTGGTATTCATGACTATGTCAAACCGACATATTCAAGCATGACATGCCAGCAAGACAAACAAATATGTGATATTACCATTTGGATTTGGCGGTTTAGATATCACCATAGTTTCATACATGCAAAGACACGACTAAAACATGAAGCTTAAGTTTGCATCAAATCTTACGTGTCGAAGTGCATGAGTAATATATATATATATATATATATATATATATATATATATATATATATATATATATATCTACCTCAGTCGATAAAATAAAGAAGAGATAATTATGAAAGAGTGGAGGGATTCTGAAAATTATTTTTAGAAATAGTGCTAACATACACATTCTATTCCGCCCAT
>JAJHPC010000016.1:11072925-11102925 GCA_024447665.1 Juncus inflexus
CCGAGATCACACCAGTGATCCAAGCACATTCTTCGTCGTTTCCATTTGATCAGCGAGATTAATAAGAGAGGAGATGTTGATATATGCAGAGGTGACAACGATGACAATACCGCTGATCCGTTGACGAATCCCCTTGCTCAAGCAAAACATGAGGGTCATGTTAGGTTGATGGGTATTAGATACTTATTAGATTCGGCCTAGTGCAAGTAGGAGATTGTTGGCTTTATGTCCTAGACCTTTGTATATGAGACGTAGTTGTATATATTATGTGAATCAAACTTTGTATTTGTTGGGGAATCCATAGCCATGTATGTTACATGCGTAGCGGAACCTACGGATTCAACCCGCCCTATGATCATTGTTTAGGGAATAAATATTGGGGAACCCGTAGTCATGTACGTTACATGCACAATAGAATCTATGGGTTAAACCCACCCTAGGATCATCGTTAAGGGAATAAAAGTACGATATTATGCTATTACAATTTATACCTCGGATCATCCTGATCCGGGAGAGAGAAGCGAATGTAGGTCTGAACGAACTTTCGTCTTGCTTCCTTGTCCTTCATGACTTCTGAAGCTCGACTCTGAGAACCTTCTTACTGTTCCTAGGGACGAAGAACTTGATCGCTCGCTAATCTCCAAGGCAGGAGATCTCTACTCGTATCCACGTCGAACTTCGACGAGTCCGGAAATACTTTCAGAAGGCCCTCACAAATTCTCTCTCTCTTTCTTTGTATTATAGCTGTCTAGAGGCTCTATATTGTGTGTCTAATAAAGGGGGGCTGCCCCTCTATTTATGCTAGAGAGATAGGCGAATGATTGGTTAGTTACCATAACTAAGAACCTAATTCCAAACCTATTCCGTTATCGACGGGGTTATTCCACCGACAACCGAATAAGACTGTATTCCATATGTGAAATCTTGGCTGCCAAGGAATCACTTATTCCGTTCCCAACGGAACCATTCCGTTGGCAACGGAATAAGGCTGTCTTTTGCACAATCAAACATCTAATGTTTGATTATTTCCTTCACCAATTTATACATCATATGTATAGTTGTTTTGAGAGCATTTCCTTCCCGACTAGACGTTGTTCTATTTGTGACCATGTAGGTTCCATTTAACGCTGGCAACAATCTTTCAAAGATCGTAAGTCATGAGTAACCTCTAGACTGGTGTCATGACTACCCATGTTAAATGAAATGATCAGCGATCATAAACTTATCTGAAGAGACATTTGCTAAGGATTCAAGACTTGGGTGATAAAATGAATATCCCTTAGTTTCCTAAGGATATCCCATAAATAGGCACTTGTCAAATTTGGGTCCGAGTTTATCGGCAAACTGACGTTTGACATAAGTCTCACATCCCCAAATTTTAAGAAAAGACAACTTGGGACTTTTTCCCGTCCACATCTCATATGGCATCTTTTGAACCACTTTGGATGAAATCATGTTCAGTATGAATGCGGCAGTCTCAAGAGCGTAACCCCAGAAAGACATTGAAAGACTTGTTTGACTCATCATCGATCGAACCATATCCAATAAGGTTCGATTCCTCCTTTCAGACACTCCATTCCACTGAGGAGTTCCTGGAGGAGTCAGTTGTGAAACTATTCCACATTCTCTAAGATGATCCTCAAATCCCTGACTCAGATATTCGCCTCCTCGATCAGATCGAAGTGCTTTAATCTTCTTGCCAAGTTGATTTTGTACTTCATTCTTAAATTCTTTAAACACTTCAAAGAATTCAGACTTGTGCTTCATTAGGTAGACATATCCATATCTACTGAAGTCGTCCATGAAAGTTATGAAGTACCGATACCCACCTCTAGCCGGCGAACTCATTGGTCATTGACCCTTTCACCAACATTTGTGAAGGGTTTCTTAGTCATCTTGCCAAGTAAACAAGACTCGCATGTCTCAAATGATTCCAAATCAAATGAGTCTAAAAGGCCATGAGACTGAAGTTTAGAAATGTGTTTCTCATTTATATGGCCTAAGCGACAGTGCCAGAGGTATTTCGTATTGGAGTCATTCAGTTTGAATCGTTTAGTGTTAATGTTATATATGGACATATAATTCTCTTTCTTAAGATCTAACACGTAAAGACCTCTTTCTAATAGAACATTTCGAAAGAAAAGATTATCTTTTAAGATAGAACAATTATTATTCTCAATAACAAATTTATAACCATCCAAAACTAGACTAGAAATAGAAATAATGTTTCTGCTCATAACAGGTACAAAATAACAATTATTAAGTACTAATATAAGTCCACTAGGCAAAGTCAATAAATAAGTTCCTACGGCTAATGTGGCAACTTTTGCTCCATTTTCCACACGCAGGTCGACTTCGCCCTTAGCTAATCTTCTACTCCTTTGTAGTCCCTACACATCATTACAAATGTGAGTACCACATCCGATATCCAATACCCAAGATTTAGGAGTAAGTGAATTAGTTTCAATAACAAAAATACCTGAAGCGGTAGTCACACTACCCGTCTTGATTTCGTCCTGATAGAGTTTGCAGTTTCTCTTCCAATGGCCAACCTTGTTGCAATGGAAGCAAACTCCCTCCTTGTCTTTCTTGATCTTAGGTTTAGGCAACACCTTGCCTTTACCCTTACTCTTGTTCCCGGTCTTCTTACCTTTCTTCTTGTGAACCATTAGGACATCTTTGACAACATTTGTCTTCATGTCCTCCTGTGCGTTCTTAAGCATCCCATGCAATTCGGTGATGGATTTCTCCATCTGATGCATATTTTAGTTCATGATGAATTGCTTAAAACTAGGAGGCAACGACCCGAGAATTATGTCAACAGCCAATTCTCTGGGCATAGTTGAACCAAGCCTCTCCAATTGATCAAGATAGCTCTTTATCTTGAGTACATGAGCACTCACATATGAACCTTCAGCCATCTTTGTGTCAGTCAGAGAGACGGTCGCTTTGTAGCGCTCAACTCTAGCCTGCTCTTGGAACATTTCCTTGAGAGTTACGATCATATCGTAAGCACCCATGTCCTGCAGTTGCTTCTGAAGCTCGGAGGTCATGGTCGCTAGCATGACACAAGCTATCTCCGTGTTGTCCTTAACATATTTAACATAAGCATCTCAGGCAGCCCTTGTGGCTCCCTATTATGGTTCCTCTGGGTAAGCATCTTCTATGACATATAGTTTATTGTCAGTCTTGAGAACAATTCTCAAATTTCTAAACCAGTCAAGGAAGTTAGACCCATTGAGTATATCCTTCTCATGGATAGATCGCAAATTCAACCCACTTGAATTATTATTTGCTATTATTCTATAAGTTAAACTATAAAGTGCCATTATTACTTATTCATTGGGGTTGTTTTGTTTTGGTGTTTCTTATATTGTACTCCCACTATTTTTCTTCAAATCAACCACCTTCAGTAGTATTGATTCGGAAACTTAAAATGAATGAGGTTTCATAGTGAGTCAAGATCTGTATTTCATTGAGTATTAAGTGCGGTTTGGCGCAACCCTCAATACACAACTATTTAGGTAGGAACACTTCCAATTGTATCATATACAACTCTTTTCTTTTATGGAATGAGCATCATATGCCCGGTGTATTATTCCATCTTGTGCCCTGAGCCCAAGTCCGACTTACTTGCTCAGTTAAGTTTAACCATGTATGATTATCAGCAAAATAGAGTCCAGCATACTCAGCTTTGGCATGACCCATGCTGGATGCCATTTCCCGCATACCCTCCTTTACAAAGACAATCCTCCATATGCTCAGCTTTGGCATGACCCACATGGAAGACTGTCTAAGTACTGAGGGCTTCAGTGACAGGGGGGGCATTTCCTTACTTAACATTTTGAAGGATTTTATTTTAGATTTATAAATATAAACATCACAAAAACTAAGTTAAATATGGTATGAGCCTAATCCTCACGAGCGATCATGAGGTTCCTAATTCTAGATCTATCTCTAGATTGCATAAGTAATCTTCAACGAACCCTTCGTTGTGTGTACGAAGATTCAATGCCATTTTTCGAAGATTGCGCCAAGATCTCTTGCCTTGAAGTCTTGAAATAATAACTGTCCTAACAACTATCCTATTGCTAGAAAAGGTAATTTATAAATCTGGACAAATCACAAGTTGCCATAATTACAACTTTGGACAACTCACTGGTTGCCATAGATATTAAATAAAATTACAACCATTCACACACAAGATTACATCACAGAACAAACACAGATCTAAAGCTCATACCATATTTGTATATTTAAATTCCATATATAACAAAATTAGGGTTTCTCGCAAAATCAGCATTATTCCGTTGGGAACGAAATTGTTCCGTTCTAAACGGAACGATTCGTTCTCAACGGAAGTACTCCATTCTCAACGGAGACGTGCTGGAAATTCGTATTTTCTTTTGTTTTAGTTCCGTTTCCAAAACGGATTTCGAAAAACTATTTTTCGAAGCTCCAGAAAATCATAATATCCAATATTATATTCCCTGAAACTATTTTCGTGATGTTTTGAACTAATATTTTCAAAACCCTAAAATCTATTATACTAGAATTTACTAAATTTTAAATATGTAATCGACGATTATTACCTTAACGAACGCTCTAATACCACTGTTGGGAAATCCATAGCCATGTATATTACATGCACAGCGGAACCTATGGATTTAATCCGCCCTAGGATCTACGTTAAGGGAATAAAAGTACTAGATTTAACTATTAAAATTTATACCTCCGATCTTCCTGATCCGCGAGACGAAGAACGGATGTAGGTCTGAACTTTTCTGACTTGCAACCTTCTCCTTCCTGAAGCTCGACTCGCGACCTCCTTGCTTCTCCTAGGGATGAAGATTGATCGCTCGCAAGTTCTCAAGATAAAGAACCTCTACTCGTGTCCACGCGAACTTCAGAGGTACGGAATAACCGGACTTGGCTAGACAAGTCCGGAAATACTTTCCGAATATCTCTCAAAACTTTCTCTCTCTTTTCTGTGTAATAAACGGCCTCTAAGGCTTCTGACTTGTGTGTCGAATAGAGAAACTCTGCCCTTCTATTTATACTAGAGAGAGAGGCGAACGATTGCTCAGTTACCATAACTAAGAACCCTAATCTGCGCCAATTTCGTTGCCAACGGAATAGGTATTTCCATAATGGAATACTTGGCAGCTAAGGTTATTACAGTTTCCATATATATTCCATTGGGAACGGAACTATTCCGTTGCCAAAGGAATGACACTGTTTTTGCTCAATCAATTATCCAATAATCGATTATTTCGTTCACCAATTTATACATCATATGTATAACTGTTTTTGAGGCATATTCATCCCGTACGAATGGAGTTCATTGTGTGACTGTGTAGGTTACATTTAACACTGGCAACGATCTTCTAAAGATCGTAAGTCATGAGTAACCTCTAGACTGATGTCATGACTACCCATGTTAAATGAAATGATCAGCGATCATAAAACTATCTGAATAGACATTTGCTTATTCCTTTTGTTCAATGATATATGTCTTGATCACAAGGCATAGAAGTATGTCATCCTTGAGTTTGATCAAAATCTCTTTCCTGATTGAGAATTAGACTGAGTAAATACAAAATGTTATTAACAACACATGTTAATCCATTTTGAGGATGGCCAAGCAATTCCTTCAGTCCTAGTTCATCAAAGGGCCCAGTGATATCTCCCTCATGACGAGAGGAACAAATCCCATCTTGGTTACTCACATTCCTCGTCATGATTCAGTGCATACCTAATGATGACCCTAATGATCAACCCATTACGGATGACGTAGGATCATATTAAAGTATGCAGTTCCACATGCAGGAATCCATGGTGACCTCATGTCATAGGAACAAGCAAACTATTCATATGAGAATCACTAATGACATATACCAAGCATATTCTCATAGTGTGGTCGCTCCAGTACGTGTTCTCTAACACGTACCTGTATTCCAGACTTGACATCTCTCTGTCCATGATCTGCAGAACATGATCATCCAGCCTGCGAATATACTAGTGTGGATATGTAGCTTCTTACCTGAAGTATGTCCATCTCTATAAACATCCTACATATCACTAGGGACAGTCTAGAATGTCATTCATTGGTTCACAGTTCTATTATCAGAATCATTTATTCTGATGACGTGAACCCAAAGTGACATTCATGGTTGATACAATAAATTTCTTATATCAACCATGAATGCCACTCCGGGTTCACATCATCAGAATAATTGATTCTGATAGTAGAACTGTGAACCAACGAATGACATTCTAAACTGTCCCTAGTGATATGTAAGATGTTTATAGAGGACATACTTCGGATAAGAAGCTACATATCCACACTAGTATATTCGCAGGCTGGATGATCATGTTCTGCAGATCATGGACAGAGAGATGTCAAGTCTGGAATACAGGTACATGTTAGAGAACACGTACTGGACTCACCACACTATGAGAATATGCTTAGTATATGTCATTAGTGATTCTCATATGAATAGTGTGCTTGTTCCTACGACCTGAGGCCACCATGGATTCCTGCATGTGGAATTGCATACTTTAATATGATCCTATGTCATCCGTAACGGGATGATTATTAAGGTCATCATTAGGTATGCACTGAATCATGACGAGAAATGTGAGTGACCAAGATGGGATTTGTTCCTCTCGAGAAGAGGAAGATATCTCTGGGCCCCTTGATGAACTAGGACTGAAGGAAATGCATGGCCATGCTCAAAATGGATTAACATGTGTTGTTAATATCATTTTGTATTTACTCAGTCTAATTCTCGATCAGGAAAGAGACTTTGATCAAACTCAAGGATGACATATTACCGTGCCTTGTGATCAAGACGTATATCATAGAACAAAAGGAATAAGCAAATGTCTATTCAGATAGGTTTATGATCGCTGATCATTTTATTTCATATGGGTAGTCATGACATCAGTCTAGAGGTTACTCATGACTTATGATCTTTAGAAGATAATTGCTAACGTTAAATGGAACCTACACGGTCATACAATGAACTCCATTCATACAGGATGAAAATACCTCAATAACAGTTATACGTGTGATGTATAAATGGGCGAAAGAATAAATCAAATATTGGATATTTGATTGTGCTGGAATACTATTTATGCATAGGAATTACTGTTCACGCACAAGACTTACTGTTCACGCGTTCGAACGGAACACATATGGTATGTGCTGATTTGCTTGGCGGACAAGCATCGTTTATATAGAAATGATGGTCCGTTCGAAGCAGGAATTACTGTTCATGCGGCATGCTAGATTTGTTTGCTTAACGAAAGTTGCCATTCTTTCACCCCCCCTCTCTAGTATAAATAAAGGGGTAGCCCCCTTCTATTCGACAGACAATTCAGAAGCCTCGGAGGCCGTCTATTACATAGAAAAGAGAGAAAAAGTTGTGAGAGATTTTCGGAAAGTATTTCCGGACTTGTCTATCCCAGTCCAGTTATTCCGTACGTCTGAAGTTCGCGTGGATACGAGTAGAGGTTCTCTATCTTGAGAACTTGCGAGCGATCGATCTTCATCCCTAGGAGAAGCAAGGAGGTCACGAGTCGAGCTTCATGAAGGAGAAGGTTGCAAGTCAGAAAAGTTCAGATCTACATCCGTTCTTCATCTCGCGGATCAGGAAGATCCGAGGTACAAATTTTAATAGTTTATCTCGTACTTTTATTCCCTTAACGTAGATCCTAGGGTGGGTTAAATCCATAGGTTCCGCTGCGCATGTAACGTACATGGATGTGGATTTCCCAACATTTTTATTGTTTTTGAAATTTCAAAATTTTCCAATTTTTAAAAAATTTCACAATTTTAAAAGAAAACAAAACTTAGTTTTGCACAAAACCACCCCACCACACTTAAACCTTTGTTTGTCGTCAAACAAAAAGTTCAAAAATGAGACACTTGTGAAAATTAGAAAAATTATTGGGGTCTTGTACAAAACTTCCTCCACCACACTTAAACTTTTGCATAGCAAATGTTTAAGAGTAAAGAGAAGTTTTGTAAAAAGAAGAAAATAAAAAATACGACCTAACAAGACGAGTTGCCTCTCGCAAGCGCCCTCATTTTTCGTCTTGAGCTCGACGCATTTTCCCTGATTCATTCGCTCCTTCCCTGCTCGAACTCTTGCTCATCTAACCACCTTGTGTCGTGATTTTCGTAAAATGCCTTGAGTCGATGTCCGTTGACCTTGAATGCGCCATTCATTTTACTAAAAATTTCAAAGACTCCAAAGGGCAAAATATTTGTTATTTCAAAAGGCCCAATATACCTACTTTTCAATTTCCAGGGATGTAATCTCAACCGGGAGTTGAATAACAAAACTTTATCTCCAACTTTAAACTCTGATCTTCTAATTATTTTGTCATGGTAGGTGGTCAATTTTTCTTTATAAATTCGAGAGTTGTCGTATGCCTCAATTCTAATTTTCTCCAACTCTTGAATTTGTAATTTACGCATTCCCGTGTCTTTTGGATCTTCACAATTTATATTTTTAATAGCCCAATATGCCTTGTGTTCAATTTCAACAGGTAGGTGACAACTTTTACCATACACAAGTTTGAATGGTGTCATTCCTATTGGTATTTTGTACGCGGTACGGTAAGCCCAAAACGCATCCCCAAGCTTTTGACTCCAATTCTTGCGAGAGGGATTAATCACTTTCTCAAGGATTGATTTTATTTCTTTGTTTAAGATTTCGGCTTGTCCATTAGTTTGGGGAGGGTAAGCAGTAGACATGCGGTGTTATACATGATAATTTTTCAATAGGTTTTCCATGCATTTGTTTTTAAAATGGCAGCCCCTATCACTTATGATGGCTTTATGGACTCCAAAACGCTCAAAGATATTCTTTTTGAGAAACTCTATCACTGTTTTGGAGTTGGCATCCCTTGTAGAAACTACCTCCACCCATTTTGACACATAATCTATGCACAAAAATATGTAGAGATAACCATTTGATTGGGGAAAGGGGCCCATAAAATCTATCCCCCAAACGTCGAAAAGCTCAGAAAACAACAAAGTTTTGAGAGGCATTTTATTTTTGCGGGTTAGATTGCCGGTCTTTTGGCAATTTTCGCAACTCTTTATAAAGGAATGAGCATCTTTATAAAGAGTTGGTCAATACAAGCAACTTTGAAGCACCTTGTAGCTCGTACATTGCCCCCCAAAATGTCCCGCACATTTCAAAGTATGACAAAAAGGGAGTACCGACTGTATTTCGTGGTCAGACACACATTTGCGCACTATTTAATCAGAGCAGCTTGTAGAGATGGGGATCCTCCCTAAAGTAATAATGAGCGTCGATTTTTATCTTGTCTTTCTGAGCTCGAGAAAGAGTGTTTGGTAACTCCTGGGTCTCCAAATAATTGACGATGTCGGTGTACCAAGGCATCGCACCATGGATGGCGTAAAGTTGTTCGTAGAGGAAGAGCTCATTTATTGGAAGTATGTCGCCTTCTTTAGTTGAGAGTCGCCTAAGATGATAGGCCACCAAATTTTCGACGCCTTTCTTGTCCTGAATCTCCATATTGAACTCTTGTAGGAGAAGGATCCATCAAGAGAAGTCGAGGTTTGTATCCCTTCTTTTTCATCAAGTGTTTGAGCGCCGCATGATCTGAAAATACAACCACCTTCGTCCCAACCAAATATGATCGGAACTTTTCCAATGCAAAAATAATTGCTAATAATTCTTTTTCAGTTGTTGTGTAATTTCTTTGGGCTTCGTCTAGGGTTCTAGAGGCATAGTAAATAACATAAGGATCCTTACCAACACGTTGGCCCAAGACAGCACCAATGCACAAGTCACTAGCGTCACACATGATTTCGAAAGGAAGATTCTAGTCGGGAGGCTTGATGATTGGAGCCTTGCATAATTTCCCTTTTAGGATGTTGAATACCTCCTTGCATGCGTCATCGAACTCAAATTTTACTTCTTTTTGTAGAAGGCGACACATGGGTTGGGCGATCTTGGAGAAGTCTTGAATGAAACGCCTATAGAATCCCGCGTGGCCGAGGAAGGAACGTATGTCTTTCATGTTGCGAGGATACATAAGTGTCTTGATCACGTCAATTTTTGCCTTGTCGACCTCCAAGCCTTTTTCTGAGATTAAATGCCCTAAAACAATTCCTTGGTTCATCATAAAGTGGCACTTCTCAAAATTCAAGACAAGATTAGCTTCCACACACTTTTCCATTATTAGGCCCAAATTATGGAGACACACGTCAAATGAGTTGCCATAAATGGAAAAGTCATCCATAAACACCTCAATGAATTTAGAAATATATTTAGAAAAAATAGAGATCATACACCTTTGAAATGTACCAGGTGCGTTGCACAACCCGAACGGCATCCTTCGATAGGCAAATGTACCAAAGGGACAAGTGAAGGCTGTCTTCTTTTGGTCGTCGGGGCCGATGGCGATTTGAAAATATCCCGAATACCAATCTAAGAAACAATAGGAAGGTCGCCCCACTAGTCTTTCGAGCATTTGATCGATGAAAGGAAGAGGGAAGTGGTCCTTCTTTGTCGCCGCGTTAAGTTTGCGGTAATCGATGCAAACTCTCCATCCATTTTGTACATGTGTTAAGACATTCTCGCATTCGGCATTTTCCACAATCGTGATTCCCGTCTTCTTGGGAACTACATGGATTGGAGATACCCACTCCGAATCGGCCACCGCATAAATGATCCCCGCATTAAGAAGCATGAGAAGCTCATTATTCACCACTTCCATCATGACGGGATCTAGCCTCCTTTGAGCTTCCCTCGAGGGTTTAGAGCCTTACTCGAGTGAGATTTTATGCATACAAGTCGAAGGTCTAATTCTAGGCATGTCGGCTAGGGTCTACCCAATCGCCTTTTTGTGTGGCTTGAGAACATCAACTAAGCGATCTTCTTGCTCGGGTGTTAGGTTGGAGGCGATGATGACGGCTACAGTCTCTTTAAGTCCAAGGTAGGTATTTGAGATGGTCGGGTAGCATTTTGAGCTCAAGGTCGGGTGCCGTCTCGATTGATGGAGGAATTCTTTCCCCTGAAATCTTGATCTCGCTCGAAGTTGGACCAGAAAAAGAATAAAACTCTTCTTTCCTACAAATTTCAAGATTAGACAAGTTTTCATGTTGTATTTCTTCCATTACTACATCACTTTTGCTTGGACTTGTATCTTGTAGTAAATTATTTTCATTCACATTTTCTAATGTATTTATATTTTCTAAATTGTCCCAAAATCACCAAAATTAGAATTAAGTGAATTTAAAGAATTTAAATATTCCCCTTCAAGATGTTCCTCAACAAGCTCATCAATTTTGTCAATGACGCAAATGCTAGACACGTTGTAATCGTCGGGGTATTTAATCGTGTCGAAAATGTTGAAGGTGATCTTCTCGTTGTCGAACTCTATGGATAATGTTCCCGAATGGTAGTCGATCCTCATTCGAGCCGTCCTCAAGAAGGGCCTTCCCAAAAGAATGGCAGATAAGTCGGCGTTGTCACCCATTTTGAGTATATAGAAATCTGCCAGGAACACCAATCCCTTCACCTTAACTAACACATCTTCCACAACACCCAAGACTGGGGCAACAGAGTGATTGGTGAATTGAACCATCACATGCGTATCTTTGAGCTCACCTAAACCCAAGGTCTCATAAATGGACCTAGGCATCACATTGATTGAAGCGCCCAAATTAAGCATACACTTCGCAAGTTGTTAGAACCCGATGGTGCAAGGAATTACAAATACTCGAGGATCCTTTTCTTTTTGGGCCACTCATGTGTTAATGCTCATTACTGAGGGTAGGTTTATCATTTCGTTTCCCTTTAGCTTCCTCTTTTTTGTGCATAGGTTCTTGAAAAACTTTGCATATGGAGGGTGCATTCGGATCGCGTCGATGATTGTAATGTTTACCTCCACTTTCTTGAACACTTCAAGAATATCCTTGTCGAGTTTATCTTTCTTGGTGTTTACCGCCAAGCGATGAGGAAATGGTGCTTCTGGCATGTGAGACTTCTCTTTTGGTCATTCCTTCTCTTGAACCTTTTCCTTGACACCTTTTTTACTTCTTTCCCCTTTCTCCCCTACATTAGTATTTTTGCACTCAACATCTTGTACCTCTTTTGTACTCGACTCGTCCTCTGTTGGTATTTGTACCACAACTTCCTCCTCTTCTCATGGGAACTCCACTTGCTTTCTACTTCTTAATTGGATCACGTTGATGCACTTGAGATTTGTAGGATCCGACCCTTGAGAAGGTAACTTGTTCCCTACTTGCATTTCAAGGTTTTGCATTTGTCGACCTTGAGTAGCTTGGCCTTGGGCAAGGGTGGTAATTTCCCCTTTTAACTCATCTTTGATATTATTTATAAGCGAGGTTTGTCCCGATATTTGTCCCGACATCCCTTACATCATGGCAAGAATTTGAGAAAATTCGGGGTTTGAAGATGAAGCTTGAGTGTTTGGAGGTGGAGGTTGAGGTGCTTGTTGTTGTTGAGTTTGCGCGTTCAGGTGGACATAAACTCCAGGTTTTTGATATCCTTGTTGGGGTTGTTGAAATTGAGGATTGTCGAGCCAACGGAGGTTAGAGTTTTTCTTCCAAGGTTCATAGGTGTATTGAGGGTGTTGGTAGTCATCCACATGGTTCACGCCTTGAAGAGTATCACGCTCATCGGTTGCGTGATCCGTGCTTGCACAAAACTCACATGGTGTGGGTTCCATTTTTGCCCCTACCGCTTTAAGCATTTTGTTGAATTTTGTCTTGAAATTCGCCGTGATGCGAGAATCCATCGCTTTGAGATCCAATGTGCTTGTTGTGTTTACTTGTCCCAAGATTCACTCACGACCTAGGTTTCCTTCGGCCATGGTTTCGATGAGGGTACGCACTTCGACAGGGGTTTTATCGTTGAAAAATCCACCAGCCGAACATTGGAGAAGATAGGCTTCTAGCACGTTCATCCCTTGGATAAATTGGTCAAGTAGCGAGGACTCGGTGAGTTTATGGTTAGGGCATGAGGCGCGCAATCATATGAAGTGCTCGTAGTATTCTTGAAGGATTTCATCACCTCGTTGTTGAATATTTATAATCTCCTTGCATATCTTAGAGGTAAGCGTACTTGGCAAGTATCGCTTAAGAAAATACTTCGCCACATCGTCGAATGCCTCAAATGGTCCATCCTGTAAATGATTAAGCCAATCTCTAGGAGCAGCTCCTAATGTATGAGAAAAAAGGATCAACTTTATGTTGTCCAGATTGTTAGTTTTACCAAATAATGCGGTGCATTTCATATGAAAATCATCTAAATGTGTATATGGATTGTCATTTATGCCCTTCAAATGTTGGTAAAGTACTTAACATAGATGGACTTATTTTGAAATTTGGTACTCTAGGTATGACAATGTTTCCAGGATTTTCTTGAATTTTGTGTTCTAAAAATTCTCCTAATGTTCTTTGTTGAGCCATTTGTACGTTTTTTAATGTTTCTTCAAGTTATTTTTCAACCTCTTGATTTTTTAGATGTGATGATGATGATGAATTTAAAATAGAATTAGAATGAGAAATTGAGGGAGATGGAGAAATAGATCTTGAAGTTGAGGATGAAGACAGGATGACGAGATATTGATTTTGAACTTCTTCTTGCGGCTTTTCCACTTGGTGTAGCTCTCCTTGTAGTGCTCAAGTCCCTTGTGTGAAAGGACAAGTCTCTTCTTAACGCATTCCATTTCTTGACGAGGTTGCGCCTTGTTCGCTTCGCGCCTCGTTCCTCTAGACCTCTCTTAGATGCTTGTTGATGTCCTTTTTGTGAGGAGTGTGTAATTCACCTTGTGATCTCGTCTTTTTCATAAACCTTCGAAAATTCAAGAAACAAAAATACTAGAGAAAATATGAGATAGGTTAGTTAAAATCTCGATGCAGCCGCCTCCCCGGGAACGGCGCCTTTTGTAAATCACATAAAATCGTCGGTTATATTTCACACAATTTAACAAAATAATTTATATTTTCCTACTATTCAATTTATGAATATGAACAGTAAATGAGTTTAGGGATTGAACACAAGGAGGTGTGATCTCAAGAATTAACTATCTCAATGATCTAACTCTAGTGTAAAATCTTTTAGTTCAAGGTTTATGAGGTAATTTCCAAGTTTAAATTCAACAAGTTCAGTTTTTGGTTTCAAGAATTCAGCATGTCACACTTTAGTATTTTACTTCGTAACTAGACCAAATTAACTCCGAATCCAACATATGAGATATCGTTCGAAACTAGAAAAGAGATTTAAGATATGGTTCTTTACTGTTATTATTATTTTATTAAAAAATTTCGAGATATTTGTAATTCAGTCCAGAACATATTTCAGATTCAAAATCAGTTCAGCAGCAAATTCAGAAAATCATAGAAAAATTACCAAAGCTTGTAAAGTCCCAAAAGTTTTATAAAATTCAATTATCAAGTTATGGATTATCTATAAAAATTTCATATAATTATGTTTTGTAGTTTGAGATTTATAATGGAAACTCAGATCTGGATCATAAACTGGATCTGACATACCAGTACTTACAAAACTTATAATATCTCTAGATCTGCTTTAACAACTACTATTTTAAAATTCAGATTTGGATTCTACACTTCGAAATACTTCAAGTAAAACTATTTTTATATTTTTATATTTTTAAAAATTCAGAAGAAAGGAAACAGTAAATCTGGACAGAAAAGTCAAAAACAGAAAAAATTACAAATTTTGAAAATTAATATCTCACAATTAATAATTCAGAATTGGGAAAACTTTAGTTTGAAAATTATCTACTAAATGAGAACTAAATTGTAAAAATATCTATTTTAATCGTTCAGATCTGAATTGGACACGAAATTAAGGGAAAAATACTGAAAAGAAGAGAAAAATAACAGCAAACAGAAACTGGATTAGGGTTTGACTTTCAGTTTAAAAATAGGAATTTATAGAAAATTCATGAGATATAACAATCATTAATCACTTAGGATATAATTTCTCAGATTTAGATGATGGATTTGAGCAATCTAAGCTAAGATTTAGTCAAGAAATTGACTCAAGAACCAGTTCATTCCAAAACAGTCATTTAAAAATAAAACTTGAATTAAATCAATCGCAACTCCAAATTAATTACACAAATTACTAAGCTAAGTATTTCAAATGATTAACAAGCCAATAAACTCTAGATTTAATAGATCAATTGATGAAAAATACTAAGCTAAGTAATTTTTCCCCAATTTATTTAAAAATGTGTGTTCATGATTATTCATCAAAATTCAACAAAATTACAAGATTATAAAGCAAGATTTCATGTATACAAATCATAAATTCCCTTCCCTATCTAGATCTACTCACACTTTTTCACAAGAACAAGAATTTCACAAGATTCAATCATGATTATTACAAAATTGAGTTCTTGTGATCCAAAATTCAAATCAAGTAATTAAAAGAGAATTTGATTAAACCGAGAGTTGGAGGACCAGCTGATAGCTCCCTTGAGTCGATTTGAAGCTCCAATTGCCCCTTGATTCAAGCTAGCATCGACCCATTCGAATTTTCCCCAAATCAGCCCCAAATTGGGCGATTTTACTCAAAAACAAAAATTAGAGCTCAAAAATGTTTGAGACTCATTAAAGGTGGTTCAAGAGGTAGAAGAAGAAGAATGGAGAGTGGTGTGTTGAATGATGAGGACTGAGGGGTGTTTTATAGGCTGAATTTGACTTGAGAGTCCAACGGACTGTTTTGAATGAAGAGGAGAGTAGAGGACAAACTGAGACTTGTGATTGGTTCAAGCGGATCGGGGAGGTATACTGAAGATTAGGACAAAATTTGGTTAAATCTCGTTGAGGTTTGATCTAATGCATATCGGGATTTCAATCCTCTGTTTTGGCGGACTGTTTGAATCTTTTTTTTTCCAAGCCGAGAAACAAAGATTCATTACTTTTTTTTCTTTTGTCTGAAAAGAGGGAATAACGATGCATTGTACGGAGGGAATACATGAGATATCTTCCCGAGTTGTTTTGAATCTGTTGAGCGATGTGGTCCTTTCATTTTCTGTACAACATACCTTATGGAATTTCATCAACCAAGCTGCTGCATCATTTGAACCAGCTTTTTTTTTCACCGTTTGGGCTGTTATGATGGTTCAACCAGCTCTCAGGATTTTGTGTGCCATGTTTCCACGTTTTCCTTCCTCAAACAACCAAGTCTAAAGCTTATAATTCGAATTTTGACAGAGATTTATCTCCTGAATTTCTAGCTTCAATTATTTTATTGCCAAACTGATTGTTCACTCTCTCATTATACTCCATCATCAGCTCAAATTCATGCTTCTAAAACATTCCTCTCAATCCCGTGTGATATAAAGAATATAGGGTAATGGAGATCACCAGCTGAATACAGAACTCGTCAGGTTCATCTAGGTGGATTTTATGCTCCCAATTCGCTTCCCTCTCCATTGAAAACGCCACAACTCTGAGTGACCCATTTCGTCGAACAGCTCATGCACCTCTTTTCAAACGTGAACTGCTCACTCAATTCTCCATCATTCTTGGGATTTTTGGTATCCAAGAAAATAAGGGAGAGAGAAGAAGATAATAGAGTTGATTTTGCTTCAGAAAAAAAGAATTCAATTTCGTTGAACACCTATTTTAAACTCAATTATCTCACTCAATTCTTCATCACTTTTTGAGTTCTTTATATTGTTGGAAAGAGGGGAACAAGGAGAAGAGAATAGTTTTGGAATTCTGACAAACTGAGATCTGTGTAGGAAATGGTGAGCTCAAGAAAATGACAACTCGAAATAGTCTACTTTCACGGCTGACAAGATGTTTTTCGCATTTTCCGGCTAACTCTAGCGGTTCCAGCGACGGTGACTCATACGGTTGTACTTGTCTTTTTGAGACGAGTCGAACGGATTGAGTTTGTTCAATTCCGAGCATTTCGAAAAGTTCGCATTTTTTTTAGAGAGAAAGAGTTGACTTTGACTGCGATAGTTGACCTTTCAGATTTGACCAGAATTTTTGCGCGTCGCATTTTCGCTATTCTTGTGCTGCAAGGTTTATTTTTAGGTGTAACATGATGGTTAGAATCTATTTGATCGGAACGTCACGTTCCGATTCCAAACGTCGTGAAAAACATGGACGTTTCTTCTCTGTTTTGGATCCGAAGTGGTCGGTTCACGTATCGGTTGGGTTCACAGACGACATGAGACAGTGGACATTTTCATAACGTTTTATGGTCGTTTCTTTTCTGTTTTGACGTTTTTTCTTTTTCACCGACATTTCTCATCCTTTAGAGAAGTATGTATATGGGGAATATGTGGGTTTTAGGGAGAATTTGGCCATCATTAGCCCGATATTTGTGTTTTTGTCCAATTCTTAATTTTATGGCATTTTCGCCTGTAAAATCACACAAAAGTGTATTAAGAGGTTTCAAATCATATTTTATGAATAATGAGCAGTTTTCATACATTTTATTTGAATTATGATTGAATTTGAGATGATAAAAACCATAAAAATGTATATAAAAATACACATTATACTTCTATATGCATCTATTTCTGTAAAGTATGCTTATTATATGGTTTGTGAAATCATTTGTTTAAAATATTTTTTTTTTTGGAAAATATAATTATAAATAGTGTGATTTTAAGAATAACTATATTATCATGATTTTTGAATAATTATTTAAGTTTTTTGTTTTATTAAAAGATATTAGTTTTGAAAACCTAGTTTTGATATTAATATATTTTGAAATAAAAGCAATATTTTATTTGGATTTTGGGATAAGAATTTGTCTAAAATCGTGAAAGATTGGAAATGAATTTACTACTAGTATATTCTCTATATATGACCTTTGTGATGTCACTTGTGAGTTGTTTGACTCGACGGGCTGTACCGGTGAGATTCGTCGGTGATATGTGACATCTGTTTTTGGAATACTTATTAGACGTAATGAAAAATTCAGATTTAGTTTGGTTCAAGACATGCAGATATATCCATGATTGTCAAGGCTCTTGTGGGGGAATATGTGATTCCCGAGCTATGTGTTTCTCCAAAAGAGTTGGATATGCTCGCCGCTCTATCTGGCACTTCAGTTGATCGTTATTTTGATCTCACCGTATATTTTTGTATATATTAATATATATGTATCAATTGTGTTTGTGAAAAATAAAAGAACTTTGTTTTGAGGAAAAATGGGGATTCTTGGACATGAAACGATTTTTGGAATGGTATGAAAAATATTTTGACAAAAAAGATTATTTTGAAAAAGGAATTTAATTTGATTTTCAAAAATTTATTTTTAAAAGATTTATATATTACATTATATTGAAACCCTAATGTTTAATATTTGAAAGATAATATAATTTTAATTATATTATTTTAGTTACTATTTCTCTTAATAATTGTTTTGTTAAAATATATTTTATTTACTATTTGTATTTCTAAGGTTTGTCGTATAGAAGCTGCGTCGTAATATAACAGGTTAGTTAGCTAAAAATTTTTAGCTAATGATTTCTACTTTCTTTTTATTTGGCGTAGGTACTTGACAGATTGAGTAAGCTTCCGTATGTTGTGAAATATTTTTGTAACAGCTCAAATTTTTGTGTGTTTGCCGCTAACCACGGCCGTGAGTGTTGTTGCGGTCGCACCCAAGAATTCGAGCTGTGACACCGCCCGACGAGGCCAAGGAGTTCGAGGATATTAAATATCTCGTGGCCCAAGCAGGAAGTGAGACAAGCTCCTCTTGGCTATACTGACTAGCAAGTTGAGCAGTAGAAAACTGTGTCAAGATTCCACTCCAAGTTGTGACTCAGATTTATAATCTAAATAGTATAAGTGATATTTCCACCATCATTCCACCAAGCGCAAGATAGGAGTTTCCCTTTAGTTACCGAGGTTGGTGACAGCGAGCGTACCTGTCACCTTTCCTCTATATCGTGAAACCGTTCATATTCGGACTTTTGAACATAAGAGGATGATGGATCTAGCCCTGTAGGCATGTCTTTTACTCGGGACACTAACCTTAGTTATAAACCGAGTACCATTCTTGTTTGGACGACTAGGGAATGACGTAGTTTGCTTGAGGACAAGAAAATTCTATGCTTGGGAGAATTTCGATCGGCCAAATTCGTATTTGTACTTTATAATCGTATTATCTCCCTTTGTATCTTATTTTCAATATTTTTTATATTATTTCAAGTTTATCTTGTTAGAATTCAGTTATTATTGATGTTTGTCTTTAATAATAGGAAATAAGTGATTCAGATCCAAATGGAGCTTAAAAGGAGCATATTAGAGCTACATAATGGGGAGACAGAAATTGGATCATGGACCAGGCCTCTCGGGCCTGGTCTTCCTTACAGCAACAGTGTTAGCCTTCACAGTAACCGTGGGTCATTGCCTCACAACGGTCGAGGTGAGGAGCGCCATGTCCGAAGAATAAAAGCGAATGGTTTTTTTGGAAGATTGGTTCTAGCTCCATTGTGCGGACAAATGTACTTCATTTGGCAGGAGGAATAAATCAAGGATTAGATTTGATCTTCAGTTAGGACTAGATAGCAAGAATTGATTTGATTATATCTTGATTGGGGATTAGATTTAGGGTTTTAGATTTTATTGGATTTATGTTAGATTTATTTTCTCACTATTATAGACCGGCCCTTCACCTATAAAAGGGTGAAAACCCTAGGGCCGGCCAGAGGGTCGCCAATCGGTAGCCGTTCTTCATTGTAGTAGAGAAGAAAAACAAGGTTATACTGTTTCATGTATCAATTTAATTTGTTTTGTGTTTCAGTTTTGAATTCATGTAACGAAACCCTTTCTATGGTAGAGTTTGAGTAGTAGATTCGATGTCTTTTTTATTCTCTTTCTTTGTGTTGTTATATTTTTGTACTTAGGGTCATGTTGTGTGTTTTTTATCCCAACCCGAGGTAACCCCTTGGTATATAGATTAGCAGGTATTAGTCGGGAGAAACTAGGTCGTTAAGCATTGGACCTTTCGAGAAAAAACCTTGCGCCTTGGTGTTAGACCACGTGGTAAAGCCTGGCGGGCAGATGAGAAGTTTATCCCTCAGCCTGAAACCCTGGAAGTGAAAGTCTGCCGATCAGACCAACAAAGATGAGACTTGTTGGAGCGAGTACGGGAGTGTCATTCCATCCTAGGGACAGAATTGACAACCAAGGAAAACCAAAAAGCCCGCATAACAAGGGATAAGTGACAACCCACTCCGCACAAGGATAAGTGAAAGCCCCTTACATCACAAGAAGGTAGTTTGGTGATCATAGCAAATTGGCACAGAAAGGGATTCCCTAGAGCCGATCAAGAACCTTGCTTCCGGATGACACAATGACCAATGACAACCTACCGTGCGACGGGTAATTTATCCTCCACAGAAGAAAGCCCCCCTACTTAGACAAAACGAAAGTAACACGGACAAGGACGAAAGAGACTAGATGGAGAACTAAGAAAGAGCTCGACCCCTAAAATCCTCTATCAACTTTTATATACCTTCTACCGTTGACAATGACTATGGCAACCTTGTCCGCGGCTCGATAACCGACCAATTTATTTTACTTTATTTTATTTTATTTTAATTATAAACAAAAATCCAATCAAATATTTCATTTGAACTGCGTTGTGGAAACTAAAATAAACTACACCTCTCTATGGATTCGACATCCAAAGTACTATGCGTAGATCGTGTGCTTGCGATCAAAACTAAGTATATTAGGGTAATTTGGAAAGCTATTTTATTATATACCCTCACAACACATCAATAATTAAACTCGTCCCTTTATTTTTCAATTCCTTATGTGCATTCTTAAGAGGGCACATTATTTCAATCGGCAAATGATTTTATATGACTATGATATTTTTTTAGACTTTTATGTGTTTTTCATTTTATAATTATTTTTATGGATTTTTAGAAAGTCACATTATCATTTGCTGATGATAATGTAGTGTGCTCATTGGTTTGGTCCATGATAAATCAATTTCATTTAATTAATTACAATTTGGTATGATTTGTGTCCAAACATTAACTCAAGTTGAAGATGAAGAGTTTATTCATCAAACCACATAATTTTTATATTATTCTTAGAAAATTTGAAATTATTAACTAATTGTTATATTTCTCTTATTAACACTTTCAGATATAATTTCGTTTGAATTTTCACATCGTTTTGAGCTCCATATCAATATGATTCCGATTTAATTTTTTTACTTATGTATGTAAAAATGACTTATTAAAAAACTTATTATGTAAGAGAAATCTAAGTAAAATATTGTAATTTCGAGAATTAAAATAACATAAGTAGATTTCAAAATATAAGATGGATTATTTATGAGAATATAAAAAATTATTATATATGAGAAATCTACGTAAAAATAATGTATATTTAGAAAATCAAATTTATGTAATTAGACTTCTAAAGTGTATTATAGTAAATTGGTAAACTTACTATATTTTTTCAACATTTTTTCTTAATTCTCATTTAGCCACATCACTATGTTCTACCGGTCGTACATTGATGAAATTTTATTAAATTCTAGTATTTGCATTTCTCAAAGTGGTACATATTATTTGACAACTTAATTATGGTTTTATTCAATTATGATATAATTGGTATGGCGCTTGCATTTTATCTCCTATTTCTTGAGAGCCACCAAATTTATTGGTTTCTCACATTTGTTGATAATCATTGATAATTTAGATATTATTATTGGCACAATATCATATGATTTATTTGATTAACATTTTATGTTAGTTGATAATCATATTTATATTATCTTATGTATTACAAGTTTCATAAATAGATAATTCGGTACGTTTATCAATTATCATATAATGTATACCACATAATTTTGACAGCAAAAAACCAATAATGAAAAAATTAATGTTAATAGTTTGAGAAATTGAGTCATATTAATTTCTCTTATGTATCATCACACTTTGTCCCCTAAATAGTTTATTATCTTCTTCGGATGTAATCTTAGTATCATTAATTTTCTTCCTCTTTTTCTATATTTTTTCTTATTATGTTGTATAAAGATGATAATATAAGAAAACTTACGAAAATAAATAAAGTAAATATGCACTAATTTTAAAATATGAAAACTAAACATGATATCATATCATATCAAGAATCAATTATTATGTCGGTAGGGTTATTCAGTAGATTGTTGACCTTTCTCACAATATAGTTTTTACGCTATTATTATTTGAACTCTTTTATTTTCGAAAACTTTTGAAACATAAACTTTTTTGAATGAATGAATGTAAATCAATATGCAACATAAATTCAAAAGTAAAAAATATTTTCAACTCAATTTATGTAATTATATATATATATATATATATATATATATATATATATATATATATATATATATATATACAATTTTAAGTTTTAGTTAGATTTTGTATTATTATAATTTTATGCATTTTTCTAAATTAAAAAATACAATTAAAATATTCGTAGCATAGCGCGAATATTATCATAGTATTAACTAATAATCATAGAAGGAACTCGGAAGGAAGGAATAACAATTCTAATAGGCTATGTTGCACGGATACGGACACGGGTGTCGTGTCCGACACGACACGGACACGGCGACACGGCAATCTCAAAAAAACCTCCCGGACACGACACGTTTTATATATATATAATATAATATATTTATTTTATGTTTAAAAAATATAAATAATATAAAAAACATAAACTAAATTGATAATAACTTGATTAGTAACGGTTTTTTAAAATCAGTAACGATTTTGGACTACTTTGTAAGTTGTAACGATTAATTCATAAAAACCGTTACTAAATACACTATTAGTAACGGTTTTCATCAAAGAACCGTTATAGAATTGCAATATCTGTAACGGTTTATTATAAACCGTTACAGATTGTATGCATATTAGTAACGGTTTTCATCAAAGAACCGTTACAGAATTGCCAATATCTGTAACGGTTTATTATAAACCGTTACAGATTGTATATTAGTAACGGTTTTCATCAAAGAACCGTTACAGAATTGCCATTATCTGTAACGGTTTTCATCAAAGAACCAGTACAGTCACGAAGCTCATGTCGGCCGATCGTCGCACAAAGAGGGGAGGATCGTTACTGGATCGTCGCGAGGAGAAGGAGGATCGTCACGAAGCTCCTGTTGGCCGATCGTCGCGAGGAGAACTCGGTTGCCCTGTCTGTCGCACGAAGAACCTCAAGCAGTACACGCACGAGAGAAGTTTGAAGGGGAGAGGCGCCGACTCAGAGAAGAAAGAAGGGGAGAGGGATTCTGCGACTGAAGGGGAGAGAAGAAAGAAGGGGAGAGGAGAAATGGATTATCGGATCTTTAGTAACGGTTTTTAAATTTAGTAACGGTTTTTAAAATCTGTAACGATTTTGGACTATTTAAGCACTTTGTAACGGTTCTTTCATAAAAACCGTTACTAATTACACTATTAGTAACGGTTGTTACGAAAGAACCGTTACCGATTTGCTTAAATAGTCCAAATTCTGTAACGGTTTATTATAAACCGTTACAGATTGTGGACAGCAAATCTGTAACGGTTCTTTAATAAAAACCGTTACTAATTACACTTTTAGTAACGGTTTTTATTGAAGAACCGTTACTAAGTACACTATTTTTTTAAACCCGCCGTGTCCAAAACGTGTCCCGCCGTGTCCCGCCGTGTCCTGCCGTGTCCGAGCCGTGTCCATATTTTTTTTAACAATAAAATAGTCGGACACGCGATTTGAAGTGTCGGACACGTGTCGGAGACGTGTCCGAGCCGTGTCCGTGTCCGACACGTGTCCGACACGCCTACGGCTCATTTCGGAGAGCGTCCGCGTAACATAGCTAATATGTCATAGTGAAGGGTTAATAAACAATTCCCACTAATTCTTTTTGGTTAATTCACACAAACTCTTGCAAAATCAAACGATTACTAAGTTTCATTCTCGAATTATAATAGTGAATTATAATAGTATATTTAAAAGCTGGCAGGTCTGTGGCAGTGTTTCGTGTCCAATCCGGACAATTAGTTCTTTAATATTTTGAAGAATGTTAAAACACAAAAAAAAAAACAGCGGTGATAGTTATTGCAGCGACTCCATGAGTCCCGAGTTCGAACCTCGCCTCCGGCAGTAGTGTTTGACACTTGTCCACTTCGGACAGTTAGTTCCTATATCTTTTGAAGCAAATCAAAACATACAAAAAGATTAGTCTGACGATTATACTTATTGCAGCGACACCACGAGTCCCAAGTTCAAACTCGCCTCCGCCCTTTTTTTGCTTAATTTCAGTATCTTTTATTTTCCTCAAAATTGGCTTTAAAATTTATTGAGCACTTTAAACCACAAAAGATCAATATCCCAACAAGAAACTTATGGCATGGGCCAATGGCATTGCCTCAATGAGTCATGAGTTTGAACCTTTGCCACCTCCACTTTTTGGCTCGCTGAGATCCAGGTTCAAACTCACAAACCAATCGCTCAATTTCCTATATTTATTATAAATTACTAGAGGTGACAAATGGGAGGGTCGGGTTGGGTTCGCGTCATTTGGGTCTCGGATCGTTCAGGTTTCGGGTCGTTTGGGTCGGGTTGGGTCGGTTTTGGATCGTTGACTTGTCAACATTTTCGGGTCGGGTCGGGTTTTCAGGTCAGGTTAGATTTTGTCAGCTCTAGTTACGCACCGTGTTTAACTTGTAATGAAAAATAATTAATTAAATAAATATCTATTTTCAATTTTGTGCATGCTGTAAAAGAATGCCGATGAGCTCAAAAGTCTCAAATAGAATTTAATGTCTTAGAAACCAATATAATTAATATATTATTTTCTAAAATAATATGTTGACATTATAAGAAGCAAAATGAGATATTATAAAATAATATATAATACTAGTATAACAGTGAAATCAACATGTGTATAACCATTCGTTAATTATATGCAAGTTCTGGTTATTTAGATTCGGATCATTCAGGTCTCGGGTTATTCGGGTTTCAGGTCGTTCGGGTCTCGGGTCATTCTGGTCTCGGGTCATTCAGGTTTCGGGTCTCGAGGATTTCGGGTTATGGATCGTTCGGGTTCCAGGTATTTCGGGTCGTTCAGGTTCGGGTCGGGTTGAGTTTCGTGTGGGGTCGGATCTAGGCTTGTCAATGGATCGGGTTCAACCCGAATCCAGTAGATATCCGACCCGAACGGATCAGGTTCAGGTTCAAACCCGAAAATAAAAACGGGTTCGGCCAGCGTTAAATGGAACCTACACAATCACACAATGAACTCCATTCGTACGGGATGAATATGCCTCACAACAGTTATACATATGATGTATAAATTGGTGAACGAAATAATTAATTATTGGATAATTGATTGAACAAAACTGTGTCATTCATTGGCAACGGAATAGTTCCGTTCCCAATAGTATATATGTATGGAAACTGTAATTACTTTAGCTACCAAGTATTCCGTTATGGAAATATCTATTCCGTTGGCAACGGAATAGGCGCAGATTAGGATTTTTAGTTATGGTAATTGAGCAATCGTTCGCCCCTCTCTCTAGTATAAATAGAAGGGTAGAGTCTCTCTCTAAATACATAATTTAGAAGTCTTAGAGGCCGCGTCTATTACACAGAAAAGAGAGAGAAAATTTTGAGAGATTTTCGGAAAGTATTTCCGGACTTGTCTAGCCAAGTCCGGTTATTCCGTACGTCTGAAGTTCGCGTGGATACGAGTAGATGTTCTCTATCTTGAGAACTTGCGAGCGATCGATCTTCATCCCTAGGAGAAGCAAGGAGGTCGCGAGTCGAGCTTTAGGAAGGAGAAGGTTGCAAGTCCGAAAAGTTTAGACCTACATCCGTTCTTCGTCTTGCGGATCAGGAAGATCCGAGGTATAAATTTTAATAGTTAATCTCGTACTTTTATTCCCTAAACATAGATCCTAGGGAGGATTAAATCCATAGGTTCCGTTGCGCATGTAATGTACATGGCTATGAATTTCTCAACAGTGACATCAGAGCGTTCGTTAAGAAAATAATCGTCGATTGCATATTTAAAATTTAGTAAATTCTAGTATAATAAATTTTAGGGTTTTGAAAATATTATTTCAAAACATCACGGAAATAGTTTCTGAGAATATAATATTGGATATTATGATTTCCTAGAGTTTCAAGAATTAGTTTTTTGAAACCCATTTTGGAAACGGAACTAAAACAAAAGCAAATACGAATTTCCAGAACGTCTCCGTTGAGAACGGAGTATTCCGTTACGAACGGAATAGTTCCGTTCCCAACGGAATAATGTAAATTTTGCTAGAAACCCTAATTTTTGTTATACATGGAATTTAAATATACAAATATGGTATGAGCTTTAGATCTGTGATTGTTCTGTGATGTAATCTTGTGTGTGAATGCTTGTAATTTTATATCTATGGCAACCAGTGAGTTGTCTAAAGTTATAATTATGGCAACCTGTGAGTTGTCCAAATTTGTAAATTACCTTTTCTAGCAATAGCATAGTTGTTAGGATAGATATTATTTCAAGACTTCAAGGGAAGAGATCTTGGCACAATCTTCAGAAGATGGTATTGGATCTTCGCACACACAACGAAGGGTTCGTTGAAGATTACTTCTTCAATCTAGAGATAGATCTAGAATTATGTATCTCATGATCGTTCGTGAGGATTAGGCTCATACCATATTTAAATTAGTTTCTGTGATGCTTATATTTATAAATCTAAAACAAAATTCTTCAGAATGTTAAGTAAGGAAGTGCCCCCCATGTCATTGAATCCCCCGGTACTTAGACAGTCTTCCATGTGGGTCATGTCAAAGCTGAGCATATGGGGGATTGTCTTTATAAAGGAAGGTATACGGGAAATGGCGTCCGGCATGGGTCATGCCAAAGCTGAGTATGCTGGATTCTATTTAGCCGATAATCATATATGGTTAAACTTAACTGAGCAAGCAAGTCGAACTTGGGCTCAGGGCACAAGATGGAATAATACACCTGGCATGTGATGCTCATTCCATAAAAGGAAAGAGTTGTATATGATACAATTGAAAATGTTCCTACCTAAATAGTTGAGCAATAAGGGTTGCGCCAAAGCGCACTTAGTGCTCAATGAAATACGGATCTTGACCCATTATGAAACCTCATTTAATTAAAGTTTCCGAATCAATACTACTGAAGGTGTTTGATTTGAAGAAAAATAGTGGGAGTATAATATATGAAACAAAATTAGAATAATTCTTACATTGCAAATTAAACTTGTAGAATGAGTTCGAAATTTACTGACTTGCGATCTATCCTTGAGAAGGATAAGCTCGATGGCACAAACTTCCCTGAATGGTTCAGGACTCTGAGAATTGTTCTCATCGGGTTCAGGTTTGACACTATCCGATCCGTGGAAAACCCAAACCTGAATCCAAAACTTAAATACTTATTAAATTTGTTTGATTTTATAGATTTTGAAATCCTATGTAACCGACAGTGTTGGCGATCAAGCGTAGAAAGATCGTGAATCGTGATTTTGTAACTTGTTGAATTTGGGATATTACTATTTTGCGTTTATTGGACTACTCGAACTATTTGTTATATTTGAACTATCAAAATATTTGATGTTTTGTATGGACAATTTGATGTTTTATTAATTTTATGCAATTTGAACTATTTTGTATTTTAAATATTTTAATTGTTATTTGTTTATGAATTACATTGTAGTTTTAATTTTGTATAAATTAAGTCAAAATTTGCAAAAAATGAACTTATTCCGGGTTTCGGATTTACCCACGGATTTCGGATTATCCGCGGGTTCGGGTTTGAAATAAAACACGTAAAGTTTTCGGGTTCGGGTCAAACCCGAAATTTTCGGATCGGGTTTTCATATGGCCAAACCCGAACCCGCCCCGGCCCGTTGACAAGCCTAATCGGATCAGATTGTCACCTCTATAAATTACCAAAAAATTTTTTTTGCCTGTATGGCCGAAAATATATAAAATTACGTTATATCTGCATATAGCAACATCTACTTTGTTTAGTCATATACAATAGAAATTACATTTTATTCTATTTCTTAATTAAAATCATGTTAGAACAACAATATTGTATAAATCATGTTTTTGAAAAATTTCCCAACATTATTTTGTATCTGCTTCTACAGAATGTAAAAATACCATTTTATTATCACATGCTACTTTACAAGATATGAAAATATGTACTTGCACTTACATATTTACTTGAGATTTATTTAAAAAGTTCTTTCATAACAAATAACCATCAAATATGTACCTCCTAAAATTAAATATCATATATGCTCTTTAAGCATAAAAAAGTACATTTTCTTATCAAATTATATATCCAACTCAAGAGAAACCCTAGTTCTTATTGATTGAGAACCAAATTACGTTATCAAGAAGGGATAATAAGGAATGATAAGCAAATTGACAACCATGTAAAAGAACAAAAGGAGAGGATTTGTGAAATTTCAGACCAGCTATTAAACCAGGCAGGTAACAAACAATATCAAGTAGATTCGGAACAGACTAAAACAAAAAAAACAGACAAAAATGCTCAAGTTCATACAACTACCAAATGAAACTCTCATCTTCATGAAACAAACCAAGTACAGAGTAGAAAGTTGGCCAAGTAATTTAAGCTCCAACAACCTCAGTTTCAGTCTCCATCGCGACATCTTCATCAGGTCTTTCAATCTTCGTCCCAAGGTCCTCCTTGTAGTCCCCATGAACCTGATAATTACAAAACATAATCAGTTCAATTCATTTTTAATACATATGACTAATAATATGTTGACAATTACGAGTATACTTTTCGATAATTTTGTTAAAAAGGGAATAGAATTTTACCTCCATGAGTTTGCCTAAGTCAAACTTGGGGGCCTTCAAGATCTTGACTTTGCGGATGAAGACATTCTGCAGGGGAAAAATGCTGGAGGTGGCCTTCTCAATCTCTTTTCCAATTGATTCTGGGATGAATTTAGAAACCAATTCCTTCAAGTCACAGCTTGTTGCTTGGTTCACCATTATCTCCCTCATCTTACGCCGAATCTAAACCAAACATTAAAAGGAATAAATCAATTAATCAGAACAAACATGTTCATTGATTGAGATGTGAAAAATAAAATGGGGGGGGGGGATTAAGTAACCTGTTTAACTTGGCTGCTCTGAGCATAGCAAGTACGCTTGACCTGATTGGGGCGTCTCTTGGTGAATCCAATGCAGAACATGCGCAAAGTGTAGCTGTCTGTGGTTTTCACATCAACATGTGCCTCAATCAGAGTCTGCCACTTCCTCACCAGAGATCTCAGCTTGTCAGTCGTGAAATCCATTCCCTGATACAATAAAGAAGAGATTGCCAGATGATAATAACAGGAAAATTTAGTAATTGTGTAAAATATAGGGTGAGAGATTGAGATGAATTATTACCCAGAAGTTGGTGAGGACATTCTTGCCCTGCACGTCCTCGGCACGGAGACGGATCTTTCTGAAGGCCTGATCCTCGTCACCACCCTGGAGTTCTGCCAAGTTGATCTCAAACACTCTGTGCTTCAGACCCTCTGACGCAATCTGAAATCAAAGGTACCAAAGATTTAAGATAACAGGTTACAAAAAGGATATGAAAGACTGTTGATGAATTGACAATTATGGTCTGAAATGGATTATATTTACAGGGAAGTTTCGACAAAAAAGAAAATACAAACAATATTGTAAAAACAAAACTGACCTTGGTACCCTGGGTCCTAGAGACGAGGGTTTTGCCAACGTTCCTGGCGTTGAAAACTGTCGGCGCCTTGATGTCGTACCAATCTTTCTTGGAAAACGGATCAACCCTGTACAAAGATCCAACAAGATGAAATCATAATTTGCAAACACTTCAAATGAATATAAATTGAAATATAAAGGAAAAAAAAAACAGGTAGAGCTAGCTTACGTCTTCTTCTTGCCTC
>JAJHPC010000016.1:11107925-11257013 GCA_024447665.1 Juncus inflexus
AAATAGAGTAGCGCCCTTGTAATCAAATCATTCAATCAATACTAATCCAAATTAACCAATCATCTTTCTCTCTCTCTATCTCAACATCTTTGAGATGCTTAACTTTCTTAATGTCTTGATTCATGCAAGATCAGTAGCAATTAAGGTTTATTTCAAAAAAATTACAGTAGATTGAAGTCATTTTTTATATTTGCAAGAGTTTAGCACAAATAATATGTATCATTCACTAGCATTTGACTGATCAATCAAATTCAACCAAATCAAAGTTTCGCATTAGATCAAATCAAATTTTGTTCTAACAACAACAAAAATATCAAAAAACAAACGATAAAGTCCAACAAAAAACCTTGCAGGACTTGTTCTAAATATACAGCGAGCTTCTCCTTTTCCGTGCGTGCTTTTTCCCTCTGAGGACAAATTGGAGATTTGAACGCGAGAGACGGCGTCCAATTTCCTTTTCCATCGAGAGAGAGAGAGGGAGAGATATAGAGAGGGAGCTATTTTGCGGCGCCCAATTTCCTTTTCCAGGGAGAGGGAAAATAGAGGGATTTTTGGCGCTAGAAAGGCAACTTTTTTTAACAAGCTCCAAATTATTATGGGGAGATTGTTCATACGGCCAACACCTTCCATTGATAAAACATTAAGTTAATGGGCTGAAGATAGGCCCAAATTACATGCTATTTATCTAGTTTTGCAAGATAAGTTCATTTCTTGACATCTTATATTCAACACAACTTGGCTCTAATTTTCCCACGCAATAATACAATCCATCCTTATTCAGCATATCTAGTGTGTGTTTTATTCAGTATATCTTTCTCACCGTACAGTATACCTTTTAACTTTTGTAGTACATATTTATTTTTTCGATATATCTTTTTACTTTATATAGAATATTTTTTATTATATAAATATATCTTACCTCCAATATAAATTTTATTCAATATTGTTCCGTATAATATACTCTTTATACGTTTTATTATGATATGAAAATATACTTTTTTTTTATCTTGTAAAATATTTTTTATTCAAAAAAATATACTTTCACAGTTTTTAAGTTTGCAATAAAATGGCTTCATGCCCAAATTCAGTGGCACATAGGCCCAAAAAACAAGTTATTGTTGCTCAAATCCCAATTTTATTTTAGTTAACTAGACCATTAATGTAAACCGGCCGTGCCTGAAATAAAATGTCGTCCATGAATATATAATACATAGTTCGTATGTGAAAAATCTCGTGTGTACGGTTTTATGGACAACTTTTATTATCACACACGAGTTGTCCATATTTATCATGAACGGTCGTTTATTTTTCTGAACTGGTTGTGTTTAATATTTTAATATCATGGATGAGTGATTTTTTTAACTACAACATTTTCTTAATAACGTATTATTAAGGATGTCCAAATATTATTATGGACAACTCCGTCTATAATATAACATTTTCTTGTTGTGCGTTAAATGGTTTAATTGAGAGTATAGAAGAGATGAATCTTTGAGACGATATTAAAGTAAGTTTAGATAAGTTCCAATTAGATTGTTGGTTTATAAGGTCAGCCACTTTATAGTTACGATAAGCAGGTATGTAGTTAAGTTCTTTCGAAAAGGGAAGCCAAGACTCACTATAAAGATTAATTTCCTTACCATAAAAATTATTATTAAGATAAGTTCTAGAGTGGATTATTGCTTTCCAAACCTAAGAAGAAGAAGGTTTTTGTTTAATTGTCCAAAAAAAGAGCGAGGAAAATATTTGGCTTTTAAAATTTGGACCCATAAAGAATTTGGTTCAGTGAGGAGGCGCCAAACTAGCTTAATAAGAAGAGCTTTATTGAGATGAAGGCGGTTTTTGTCGATGGGTTTGCAAATGAGTGTCCAATTTTTATGATAAAGACGGTTTTTGTCTTCCAGGTTATAACCCACCAAAAATTATGAATAAGTCTATTGAGCAGAGTAATCATATTTTTTGAAAGGAAGAACCAGGAACAATAAAAAAAAAGTGAAAGTTATTGAATAGAAGAATTAAAATTAATAATATGCCCATGACGAGGTAAAGAGAAACCCAAATATTTAATATGATATTGAACAATGTAAATCGTGAGGTTTGGCGTCATTTTTCAAATTCTGACAATTTAACAAAAATATTTATATTTCCATAATTTCTACAAATAGTGCATATGTGGTATTTGAGTTTAAGGGTCGAACCATAGGGAGACTAGCCTTAAGTTTAACAAGTTCACAATTAAATCTCAAGTTTTTAGGATATTGTTTGTAAAATTCAAGGTTTTTGTTATTAATTCAATTCTTATTCAAATTTTTTGTCTTGACATACTTTTTGTATTTTAATCCGTAACAAGACCAAAAATAGACAAAGATAGTAAATTATACATCGTAGGAAACTAGAAATAGAGATCTTCATAAGCACAGTCAAGGTTAAAACCATATATATTCAATTATTCAAGAAAATAGCAGAGTAAGCAGATGATCACATATTATGGTTCATAGATTCAACAAAGATTCAAAAAAATTGCACAAGCCAGATATTCATCAAAAAATCATGAAACTTTAACAAAAAAATTCAATGACACATTAGTTAAAAGTTCAGATTTAAGCTCAGACAGACATGCAGTTGATAATGATGTAATATCTCAAAATTTAAGACTTGGATGAGTATATTAAAATTCAGATTCACAATCCACACAAAGAAAAAGTTCGTGTAGGTCTATTTACGATATTTATTATTTTATTTTTTTTTTCAAAAATTTAAACAAACAGCAACAACAAACAGAAACAACAAAACATAAATTCAGAAAATTAGATTTTTATAAGAATCATATCTCACAAAATATAAACAAGATGGGGGCAAATTTTAGGTTTAAATTATAAAAATATGAATTTTAACCAAAACAAATATAATTTTTTATATTTGTGGACTAATTGACACCCAAAACAAGGTTTAAAGACTGACAAACCAGAAAAAATAGTTAGATTGCAATGACTCAATAAACAGGATATTTTAATTCACAAAAATAGGGAATTAAAGGTAATTTGTGAATCGAGGTAACCTCTAATCACTCAATATTCAATTTAAAAGATTTAGATGATTGGTTTGAGAAATTTGAGCTAAGAACTTACTCAATTAATGAAATAACACAAGAACAAAACCTAAAACAACCATTTCCAGTTTATATCACAAAACTTTAAATTAAAACCTAATCTAAAAACTACCCACTCATGATTAAACAAAGTTTGAGTTCATTTTATTCATTTTTACAAGCCAAAACTCAGATATGACCAATCAGGAAAAAATAATGAAAACCTAAGAAAGGTGAAGAAATCAGGGCAAACCAAATGGAGGGACTCAAGCTAGAGTCCCCTGATTGTGTGGTTAGGGTCATAATAAAATAGCTTTACAAATTACCCTAAATTACTTAGTTTTGAGATTTGTCTCGAGTTGGATTGAAAAAGCACAAAACAAGATACTAAGTATGAAACTTGAACAACACAATTAAATATGAAATTAAAAAAACATTGATATGACTCCACGAACTCTACCCTATAAAGGGGTTTAGTTACGGAAATGCATAACTAAATCCAAAAGATAAACAAGTTGATATTTCCTTGCCGTCTAATCCTAATTGAAGATCAAATCTAATTTTTGATTTATTCTCTTGTCAAATGAAGTCCGTTCTTTCCGCACAATTGAGGTAGAATATTAAATATACATCAATCTTCCAGAAGAATCATTTGTCACCTTCTGTCTCTGACTGCGGCACTCTTCACCTTGATCGCTGCTGGGCAGTGACCCGCGGTTGCGGTAATGAAGACGGGACCCGAGGGCTTGATCCAAGATCCAACTTCAGGCCTCTATGTAGCTTCAAATAGCTCATTTTAAGTTTCATTTGACTCTGATTCGCTTCTTTCTTATAATTAAAGACAAACATTAGCAGTAACTGAATAATAAAATAAACTTCCATTAATATAAAAAGTACTGAAAATCAAATACAAAGAAAGTAATTATAGTATTAAAATATAGATATAAATTTGTCCAATCATCCTCCCAGATCAATCCTGGAGCTTCTTGAACCATCACACGCATGTTAGAGGATGAATTTCGCGTCTAAACTCCAAACAGCCAATTCAACCCGTCTCTCAGTTCCAGCAAGGTTTTTCAGCATTTTAACACGAAAATAGATCACACAAAAGCTCAAGAACTCTAATGGAGGGATGGAATTTACAGTGGAAAGGTTTGTGAATGATTATGGTGACTGGTTGATCTGGTTTGCGATTTAACCAAAATGGATCAATGGAGGTTAATTTTCTATTTTGGACTAGATAAGGGAAATTAAAGGGTTCCGAGTGGTTTGATCGCAACAAATCCATTCTGGGGGTGAAGAGGCCATGTAGTTCAAATTTCAGGATTTTTCATTTGATCGTCACAAATTTATTCTAGGGGGTGAAGAGGTCATGTAGTTCAAATTTCATGATTTTTGGTTCAGGTTTGATCGGATTTTGATTGAGTTTTATTCTTGTTTCTTATTCTTTTCTCAACGTATGAAAGTTGTAGGATTAGTACCCTAGGCCAAATGTATTTGTGCTAGGAAATGGATTATGTATTAAGACAATATTATTTATTCAATAAAGGTTGTTTCTTATATATATGTGTGTATGGGTTGTGAAAATAAATCTTATATCAACTAAGAATGACACTTCGGGTTCATGTCATCAGAATACTTGATTCTGATAGTAGAACTGTGAACCAACGAATGACATTCCAAACTATACCTAGTGATATATAGGATGTTTATAGAGATAGACATACTTCAGGCAAGAAGCTACATATACACACTAGTATAGTCGCAGGCAGGATGATCATGTTCTGTTGATCATGGACATAGAGATGTCAAGTCTTAGAGAACACATACGGACTGACCACACTATGAGAATATGCATGGTATATGTCATTAGTGTTTCTCATATAAATAGTGTGCTTGTTCCTACGACCTGAGGTCACCATGGAATCATGTATGTGGAACTGCATACTTTGATATGATCATATGCCATCCATAATGGGATGATTATTAGGGCCATCATTAGTTATGCACTGAATCATGATGAGGAATGTGAGTGACCAAGATGGGATTTATTCCTCTCATCATGAGAGAGATATCTTTGGGCCCCCTGATGAACTAGGACTGAAGAAAATGCATGGTCATGCTCAAAATGGATTAATATATGTTGTTAATATCATTTTGTATTTACTCAGTCTAATTCTCGATCAGGAAAGAGACTTTGATCAAACTCAAGGATGATATACTTCCATGCCTTGTGATCAAGACATATATCGTAGAACAAAAGGAATAAACAAACGTCTATTCAGATAGGTTTATGATCGTTGATCATTTTATTTAACATGGGTAGTCATGACATCAGTCTAGAGGTTACTCATGACTTACGATCTTTAGAAGATTATTGCCAGCGTTAAATGGAGCCTACACGGTCACATAATGAACTCCATTCATACAGGATGAATATGCCTCAAAACAGTTATACATATTATGTATAAATTGGTGAACAAAACAATCAATTATTGGATAATTGATTGAACAAAATAGTACCATTCCGTTGGCAATGGAATAGTTTCGTTCCCAATGGAATAGTTTCGTTCCCAACGGAATAGACATGGAAACTGTAATAACCTTAGCTGCCAAGTATTCCGTTATGGAAATACCTATTCCGTTGGCAACGGAATAGGCACAGATTAGGGTTTTTAGTTATGGTAACTGGGCAATTGTTCGCATCTCTCTCTAGTATAAATAGAAGGGCAGAGACCTTCTATTCGACACACAATCCAGAAGCCTTAGAGGCCGTCTATTACATAGAAAAGTAAGAGAAAGTTTTGAGAGATTTTCAGAAAGTATATCCGAACTTGTCTAGCCGAGCCGGTTATTCCGTGTGTTTGGAGTCCGCGTGGATACGAGTAGAGGTTCTCTATCTTGAGAACTTGCGAGCGATCGATCTTCATCCCTAGGAGAAATAAGGAGGTCGCGAGTCGAGCTTTAGGAAGAAGAAGATTATTAGTCAGAAAAGTTCAGATCTACATCCGTTCTTCGTCTCGTGGATCAGGAAGATCCGAGGTATAAATTTTAATAGTTAATCTCGTACTTTTATTCCCTTAACGTAGATCCTAGGACGGGTTAAATCCATAGGTTTCGCTGCGCATGTAACGTACTTTGCTGTGGATTTCCCAACAAGTTGAATTGGAGAATATTCTCACACGGTTTGTGCAGCCAGTCAATACGAGGTACGAATGGCCAACCACGTGTTGATACGTGGCATGGATTTGTTATCTCAGATCTTTCCTGGACCAGTCAAGTTTTACCACGTGTAAATTCGGATAACTAGAAGACGAAAGGATAAATGCACCCAGAAATTGCACCCAGACTGAATTTGAATAAGAAAATTGAAGGAGAAATATTTTAATTACCCCTGAAATTGCTAACTAAAATAAAAATCGGAACACCCCTATATTTTTTAGTCTCACAACCTTATTTCTCAAATATTTCAAGGCAAATTCTCTCTATAAAATAAACCCTTTTAACGAACCATTCTTATCATTCTCTCTTCCCTAATCCATTGTAAATGCCATTATCTTCTTCTTTCTCTTGCTCTTTCTCCATGGAAAACTTTCTTTAAGGTTGTCCCAAAATCCTAAAAATTTTCTTTTTGGTGAGTTGAGACGAAAGAGGAGCCAAGCTTCAAGAAGTAAGTCCTGTTCTAGAAGGAGAGAGATTTGAAGAAAGATTCAAATCGACCAAGAGGAGAATCTAGCTTGACTCTCCAACCATTTGTGGTTTGATTTATTTTTCTTCTTTTTCCTTAATTTTTCTCTCTTTTTGTTGAATGAATAATTTGTCAAGTATGTGTGTGAATATTGTTTGTGTGTGCATGTTTGAGTAGTTTTGTGTAGGGAAAGACTTTTTGTGTAATTTTGTGATAAAATCTTATGTTTGATTTATGCAATTTTGTTTGGTTTTAGAAGATTAATTCTTGAACGCTTTATAATGCTTGAGTCAAATTATTTGGAAGAATATGTTTGATTCAAAAATTTGAATATTAAATTAATTCTAATTAGAAGATTAGTTTTGATTTAAATTGTGATGTGTTTAAGAGTTATTTGATCATTTGAACACTTGAAAGAAGTTTTTGTGAATCGAGTTCATGTAAAAGCTTGAAAGTGAAAGTTTTTAGGTTCAACCTAATATTGATTTATTAATTGATTAATTTTTGGAAGGAAATTAGTTAAGTTTTGCTTCTAGAACTATTAAAATTATTATCTTGTGTGATTAATGATTTACAAGTTATACAACTTGTCGTAATTTCCCTACCTTTTTATTAACTTTCAAAATCAACAAAATATATTTTATTTCTTTTATTATTTTCTTTAAGTTGTTCATGTCCTCTTAAACAACTTCATCACACTCTTTTGTCTTAAATTATTAAATCTTGGAATTACATTAAACGATTATCACTTGAAATTCATTTGTGAACCTGTTTTACTTAAGGCCAGTCTCTCTGAGGATCGACCCCTAGATCAAATACCACTTATACACTATTTGATTAATTAGAGAAATTATAAATTATTTTGTTAACACGTGATTACACCATGACACGTTTTCACGCTCGTTACATCAGCGCCGGCCACAGATGTTTAAGAGCCCTAAGGCACTTTGAATATAGGACCCCTAATTCTTCAAATCGCAACCAACAAATTAACTATAATTATATATTTACTTCAATCATAAATCCTAATATACAAACTTAACCTGTAGTTAACAAATAAACTTAACTAGAAAAACAAAGATTTCAATTTATCCGGAGTTTTTCAATTTTGGACCATTTTCGATACTCTTGAATTGAAATATTGTACTAAGTGGTAGTTTTCAATCTAATCAGATGCGAGATATTATTATCTCAATTTGTATTGGTTACAACAATGTATCTACAACAATTGAGAGAGAGAAGCTTCAGCGTTCATCATATATGATGATATATGATGAACGTTGAAGCTCCTCTCTCTCAATTGGTCTAAAAGAGATAATCTATGTAATTACCACTTTGATCAGAAATAATTCAGATATTGTCTAATCCCTAAATTCCTAACAGTGGTGCGGAATAGTATCATCTTCATCACCCATCATTTCTATCCACACCAATTCAGTCTCCCCAATCGAAAGAAAGAAGAAAAATCAAACAATTAGAAAGAAAGCAATCAAGTTAAGAAAAATTTCATCTACTCACGTTGCTACTTCTGTTAGAGAAATCATAAAAGCAACTCAGCCGACTAAGGGAAATCTAAGTTGAAGTGCTTGAGTAGAGAAAACTAGACACAGGTCAAAGAAACAAATGGATAAGATAAGCTACATTATGTACGCCGGTAAATGATTATCGTTGAACTCGCAAGTTCCTACGATTCTTTCCTAAACTTTCTTTGCGATTTGGTTGCAATTTGGGGATGGAGGCTTCTGTGTTGGCGAAAGGGGAATGTGATGAGGGTCATGTTTCCAGCAGAAGAAGTACTGGCTCACTGTAATATGGGCTTAGTTCAAGTGATGGACTCGTTTTTTAATTCTCTTAACATACATATATATACATAAGGAATAAAATGTGTTTTAGACCCCCTAAAAATTTTGGATTCTAGACCTTAGTCTCATTGGACTAAGGCTAAGGCCGGCCCTGGATTTGATTAAAACATTTTGAGTTAAAAGAATGAATAATTTCTTGGAAGATAATAACATTATTAAGAAGATTTAGGGACAAAGCTTGTTGTCGTTGAGAGATTAGAATAGGCATAAATGGTTTTGAGTTTTTTGGCCAATTTTAAAATGTTAAATTTTGGACAAACAAACTACTGAAATTATCTTTGTAACTATAATTATTATTAAATGAATATATATTGTGATGATATTTTATGGAAATAATTATGATGATATGGGATGATATTGTAGGATTAGTACCCTAGGCCAAATGTATTTGTACTAGGAAATGGATTATGTATTAAGACATTATTATTTATTCAATAAAGGTTGTTTCTTATATATGTGTGTGTAGGGTTGTGAATGTAAATCTTATATCAACCAAGAATGACACTTCGGGTTCACGTCATCAGAATACGAGATTCTGATAGCAGAACTGTGAACTAATGAATGACATTCTAAACGGTCCCTAGTGATATGTAGGATGTTTATAAGGATAGACATACTTCATGTAAGAAGCTACACATCCACACTAGTATATTCGCAGGCTGGATGATCTTGTTCTGCCGATCATGGACATAGAGATGTAAAGTTTAGAAGATAGGTACGTGTTAGAGAACACGTACTGGACTGACCACACTATTCGAATATGCATGGTATATGTCATTAGTGATTCTCATATGAATAGTGTGCTTGTTCTTACGACTGAGGTCACCATGAATTCCTGTATGTGGAACTGAATACTTTGATATGATCCTACGTCATTCGTAATGGGATGATCATTAGGATCATCATTAGGTATTCACTGAATCATGACGAGGAATGTGAGTGACCAAGATGGGATTTGTTCCTCATCATGAGAGAGATATCTCTGGGTCCCCCTTATAAACTAGGACTGAAGGAAATGTATGGCCACGCTCAAAATGGATTAACATGTGTTGTTAATATCATTTTGTATTTACTCAGTCTAATTCTCGATCAGGAAAGACACTTTGATCAAACTCAAGGATGATATACTTCCATATATCGTAAACAAAAGGAATAAACAAATGTCTATTCAGATAGGTTTATGATCGATGATCATTTCATTTAACATGGGTAGTCATGACATCAGTCTAGAGGTTACTCATGATTTAGGATCTTTAGAAGATCGTTGCCAGCGTTAAATGGAATCTACACGGTCACACAATGAACTCCATTCATACGGGATGAATATGCCTCAAAACAGTTATACCTATGATGTATAAATTGGTGAACGAAATAATCAATTATTAGATAATTGATTGAACAAAACAGTGCCATTCCGTTGGCAATGAAATAGTTCCGTTCCCAACGGAATATATATGAAAACCGAAATAACCTTAGCTGCCAAGTATTCCGTTGGTAACGGAATAGTTCCATTGGCAACGGAGTAGGCGCAGATTATGATTTTTATTTATGGTAACTGAGCAATCGTTCGCCTCTCTTTCTAGTATAAATAGAAGGGCAGAGTCTCTCTATTCGAAACACAATTCAGAAGTCTTAGAGGCCGTCTATTACGCAGAAAAGAGAGAGAGTTTTGAGAGATTTTCGGAAAGTATTTCTGGACTTGTCTAGCCAAGTCCGGTTATTCCGTACGTCTGAAGTTCGCGTGGATACACATAGAGCTTCTCTATCTTGAGAATTTGCGAGCAATCGATCTTCATCCCTAGGAGAAGTAAGGAGGTCGCGAGTCGAGCATCAGGAAGGAGAAGGTTGCAAGTCTGAAAAGTTCAAACTTACATCCATTCTTCGTCTCGCGGATCAGGAAGATCCGAGGTATAAATTTTAATAGTTAATCCCGTACTTTTATTCTCTTAACATAGATCTTAGGATGGGTTAAATCCATAGGTTCCGCTGCGCATGTAACGTACATGGCTATGGATTTCCCAACAGTGGCATCAGAGCGTTCGTTATGGAAATAATCGTCGATTACATATTTAAAATTTAGTAAATTCTAGTATAATAAATTTTAGGGTTTTGAAAATATTATTTCAAAACATCACGGAAATAGTTTCTGGGAATATAATGTTGGATATTATGATTTCTTAGAGTATCAAGAGTTAGTTTTTTGAAACATGTTTTGGAAACGGAACTAAAACAAAAGAAAATACAAATTTCCAGCACGTCTCTATTGAGAAAGGAGTACTTCCGTTGCGAACGAAATAGTTCCGTGTAGAACGGAATAGTTCCGTACCCAACGGAATAATGCCGATTGCGAAAAACCCTAATTTTTGTTATACATGCAACGAACCTTCAGCCATCTTTGTGTCAGTCAGAGAGACGGTCGCTTTGTAGCGCTCAACTCTAGCCTGCCCTTGGAACATTTCCTTGAGAGTTACAATGATATCGTAAGCACTCATGTCCTCCAGTTGCTTCTGAAGCTCGGAGGTCATGGTCGCTAGCATGAGAGGAGCTATCTTCGTGTCGTCCTTAACGTATTTAGCATACGCATCTCGGGCAACCCTTATGGCTCCATGTTCTAGTTCCTCTAGGTAAGCCTCTTCTATGACATGCAGTTTATTGTCAGCCTTGAGAACAATTCTCAGGTTTCTAAACCAGTCAAGGAAGTTAGACCCATTGAGCTTATCCTTCTCAAGGATAGATCGCAAATTCAACCCACTTGAAATATTATTTGCCATTATTCTACAAGTTAAAATGTAAAGTGCCATTATTATTTATTCATTAGGGTTGTTTTTTTTGTTTTGGTGTTTCTTATATTGTACTCCCACAATTTTTCTTCAAATCAACCACCTTCAATAGTATTGATTCGGAAACTTCAAATGAATGAGGTTTCATAGTGAGTCAAGATCCGTATTTCACTGAGTATTAAGTGTGCTTTGGCGCAACCCTGAATACACAACTATTTAGGTAGGAACACTTCCAATTTTATCATATACAACTCTTTCCTTTTATGGAATGAGCATCATATGCCCGGTGTATTATACCATCTTGTGCCCTGAGTCCAAGTCCGACTTGCTTGCTCAGTTAAGTTTAACCATTTATAATTATCAGCGAAATAGAGTCCAGCACACTCAGCTTTGGCATGACCCATGCTGGACGCCGTTTCTCGCATACCCTCCTTTACAAAGACAATCCTCCATATGGTCAGCTTTGGTATGACCCACATGGAAGATTGTCTAAGTACCGAGGGCTTCAGTGACATGGGAGACACTTCCTTACTTAACATTCTGAAGGATTTTGTTTTAGGTTTATAAATATAAACATCACAGAAACTAAGTTAAATATTATATGAGCCTAATCCTCATGAGCGATCATGAGGTTCCTAATTCTAGATCTATCTCTAGATTACAGAAGTAATCTTCAACGAACCCTTCATTGTGTGTGCGAATATCCAATGCCATCTTCCGAAGATTGCGCCAAGATCTCTTGCCTTGAAGTCTTGAAATAATATCTATCCTAACAACTATTCAATTACTAGAAAAGGTAATTTACAAATTTGGGCAACATACAGGTTGCCATAATTACAACTTTGGACAACTCACTGGTTGCCATAGATATTAAATAAAATTATAAGCATTCATACACAAGATTACATCACAGACCAATCACAGATCTAAAGCTCATACTCTGTTTGTGGGATATCCGAAGGAAACTAAAGGATATTACTTTTACCCCCCATCGGAGAACAAAGTGTTTGTTGCGCGCAATGGAGCCTTCTTGGAAAGAGAGTTTGTCTCTATGAGAAGCAGTGCAAGCAAAGTACAACTCGAAGAAATTCGAGACCCACCTATAGTTGCAGAACCTATGATGGAGGAACAAACAAGGTCTCAAGGAGTTGGTGAGCTTGAAACACAACAGACTCAACGTAGATCTAGTAGGATTCGTCATGAGCCCGAGATGATGATGTAATATTCATAGATGTTGAACCCACGTCCTACCAAGATGCTATGAAGAGTCCTGACTCTCAGAAATGGTTAGAGGCCGTGAGAGCCGAGATGCAATTCATGCATGACAATCAAGTTTGGAATTTGATTGATCCATCCGAAGGCTTGAAGACCATCGGATGTAAGTGGGTCTTCAAGAAGAAGACTGACGTGAATGGAAAGGTACAAACCTACAAAGCAAGGCTTGTGGTGAAAGGTTTCAAACAAGTTCATGGTATTGACTATGACGAAACCTTCTCACCTGTAGCTATTCTTAAATCCATCAGAATTCTATTAGCCATAGCAGCATATTATGACTATGAATATGGCAAATGGATGTCAAAATAGCTTTCCTAAATGAAAATCTGACCGAGGATGTGCATATGATGCAACCCGAGGGTTTTGTCGATCCTAAGAATTATGGTAAGGTTTGCAAGCTTCAGAAATCCATCTATGGATTGAAGCAAGCGTCTCGAAGTTGGAACCTTCGTTTGATGAAGTCATCAAAAGTTTTGGTTTTACTAAAAGTGAAGGTGTGCCTTGTGTTTACATGAAGTTCAGTGAGAGCACGGTAGTATTCCTGGTGCTTTATGTAGATGACATGTTACTTATGGGATATGACGTCCCAACATTATTGAACGTCAAGAAATTGTTGGGAGATAGTTTCTCGATGAAGGATCTAGGAGAAACCTCCTATGTGCTAGGAATCATGATCTATAGAGATAGATCTAGAAGCCTTATAGGTCTGAATCAAAGTACATACATAGACAAGGTCATGAAACGGTTCAAAATGCAAGAATCCAAGAAAGGATTTTTGCCCTTGTCACATGGCGTTACTCTCAGTAAGACACAGTGTCCTACAAGTGAGCAGGAACGAAAACGCATGAATAAGATCCCATATCCTATAATTTAATGCAAGTATAGAATTTAAGAAAATATTTCTTTTCGAAATTTTTAACCCTCCTCTGTATAAAGAGTATATTGGTTATTGTAGCAACCAATCAATTATTAATAGAAAAAACTCACTTTAGCATTCTTAATTATTGGGTTTGCTCATTTTTTTACCCTCAACTATTTTAAATGAAAACATGTTCACCCCTCATATGTTAAATATCCAATCAACAATTAAATACTGATGTGGCAGAATGACATGACAATAAATAATAATAATAATAATAATAATAATAATAATAATAATATGAGTTGGATTGATTAAAAAGGAAAGGAAAACAAAAACACAAAAATAAAAATCCACCCTCTTCCCTCCCTCTTTCTCCCCTCTCTGCCTCTCCCCCAAACGAAAGAAAGAAAGAACAAAAGTCGTCGGCCAGTTCGCCAGCCGCCGGCTATCTCCTCGTCAGCCTCCACCTCTCCCTCCTTGTAAGCACTGCTCTCTATTTTCTCTCTAATTTAATAAAGATATTTCTTTGAGTTGAAGTGATACTACTCTTTCCACCATTTCTTATTTTTTGCTCTTTCCAAATTATCCAACCCGTTCAATATCATTTCCTTTTTTTTCCTAAATTTCAGTTTTTATTCTTTTTTCTCTCACGAAATAAATCGCAAAAAGATAATTGTTAGTAGGAAAGAATATTTCTAACACCACGTTGATTATGAATCTGAACTGGAAATCAAGCCAAAGAGACCCCATGGCGGGCGCGGGTCCGGCTGCCGGGCCTGATCTAATTCCTAATCTGGATTGGAGAGTACAACTTCGCCATAGGATCATCAATCAGATGTGAGTTTTATTTTTCAATCTGATGTATATGGTTTTAGATTATGTTATTTTTTTTGTCAAGTTATCTTGGGAACTTTGTTTTGTGAAATACACTTATTCTACAATTGATACGAACAATTGTTGTTATGCCGTTTATTTGTCAATTTGCATGTAGGCACTTTACCCTGAAGTTTTCATATTTCTGAACTTGGGCTGTGTTTGGATGCATAAGGATTTTATAGGTTAGGAATGGATTTTTTTACGGATTAGGATTGTGAAATGGACAATCCTAAAAGATTATGTAGGAATTTCTAAAAATATTGTTTGGATGTTGTTTTAGGAAAATAAAGGAATCTAGTTTGATATTATATTTATGTATGTATTTAATTATCTATAATATAATATAATATAATATAATATAAATTTCTGGAAAAAAACTTGTTAAAAAGTCAAGTTTTCATTCTCTCCAACTTTATATACAAAATTTCTCTAAAAATTCCTAAACCAAAATTCTCTAAAAATTCCTAAATTGCATCCAAACATACTTTCCTAAAAATCCCTAAAACAGTTCCTAAACTAGCTGTTCGTTAAAATTCCTTGTACATCCAAACACAACCTTAATTGTTCGCGTTCTTTCTGGTATTAAATTAGATCTCATTAGATTACTTCAATTCTCTATGATTATTGTTTCTGTGAATTCTTCAAAAAGTTAATTTCTAAATATATTTTGTTTGATTGATTTTGTGATTAAAGAATGGATATGTTAAGGAAACATTTGTCAGTTTCTGTATCAAAAAAAATGTTTAAGTGAAGGAAACATTTGTCAGTTTCTGTACCAAAAAAAATGTTTAAGTGAAGTCCGCAAACTCGCGGTTCAATTTAAAGAGAAAATGTATAGAGCTGCTTGCTACTGGCCAGGTAACTGCTTGCTCTATTTTTCTTTCAAAATTCCCTTTTTTAGCGTTTTATTCAGTGTTTTGCAGTTGTCTTAAATCTTTATGTATGTGAATTAGGGGTTTCCATTTTTAAGGGTCTTAATTTGGTAAAAGAAAATTGTATCGAAATTGTATTGATAAATTCGAATTAGTGTGCTAATTGATTTCACAAAGACAAATTCAATAAGGCTAGGCTCCCGACTAAAATGCCCGACCATTTACCGATGGCTGACCTGGCGATCCCGCTGTATCCACATTGCAAGAGAGGAAATAAAGTCGCTATCGCTCCGTTATCTTTCCATCTGCTTTTCCGTTCCCAGTAGTCTTCCTCTTCACCCGCTATTAGCTGAAGAAAGAACTCTCGCTCTCCTTCTCCATGGCCATCACGATTAGTTCTATATCTCTCCGTCGTCGACCGATCCCGTCGTAGCTAGCTCAGGCGATATTCTTTCCCTCTCACTAGAGTAACGTGGTCTAGCCCTCGAGTAACGAGGCTGTTGTCCAAGTACTTCCACCATGAGCATGAGCACAGTCGCGTTTACTCTCTTTCTTCTCTCTGAACAGGTATCTCCCTCCTATCTCTGACATGTGATTTTGGATTTGGGGTCTGTGTAATTGAGGGCTGTTAGAGACTGATTTGGACCGGCTAAGGCTGATTCAGACTTAATTGGGGTTAAATTGGGACTTAATTAGGATCAGTTAGAGATGATTTCATAGTTTGGGGTTAATTAGGGACTGGTAATGCGTTCATTTTACAACAGATTGAGGGCTTAATAGGGATCATTGAGACTGATTTAGGCATCTTTGGGGTTAGTTGGACTTAAATTGGGTTAATTTGAATCGTGTTGCCAGTTGCCACTGCTCAAATACAGGAACCAAACATACTGTTAAGAGTTTAAGATGCTTTTATAAAATTCTCTGTATTGAATGATAAATATAGTATATCTGCTACCGAGTTTTTCAGTTAGCATAATGGTTTTATTTATTTTGTTGTTAAATGTTATTCTTTCATGCCATTTTATGTTAAATTATTATCTTGAAACATAAGGAGTTGCCTTTTTGAAAAATGCTTGTGGGTACTTATGATGCCATAGTTGTCGATTCCCCCGATCAAATTGGTACGTCTTTAATACTTATATTATTTATAAATACAAATTAGAACCTCTTTTAGATCTTAGTATTTATTTTCTGTACTGGTATGATACCAACAAGTTGCAGAAAATCCTCTTATTATGTCTAAGTTTCTAAGAAACGTGTATAAGAAGGCTTCAAATGAACGATTATGTTTTAAGCAAAAACAATTAATTTGGATCACTTCCTTTGTACATGGTCATTGAGAACATTTTTGTAATACAAAGAGGCCCCTAGGATGTTTGCAAATTTCGACTCAGATGCAACGGAAGAACTCTCAGAAGATTTGTCAGGTTCATTAGTGGACTTCTCGTTGCATAATTTGGAACATATAGCACTTTGAACAATATCCTGGACTAGGGAAGTTATATCATAATATAACTCAGGTGGTCTTTGCAAAATTCCCTCAATCCCTTATTCAAGTATAACAAGGATTGAGGATCTTGAAGCCAGTGATGGATAAAATGGAGGATACTTTTTATTACGATGATGTAATTTGTAACAAATTACTTGTAATCTATTGTATGAGCATGTATGACGATATGGGATATATATAATGTGTTTTTGTGTTTTCTGAATTGTTGTTGAACAAAGGGGGATATGTTATTGCTAACAGAAATTTGACAAAATTTGGAAAAAAAAATATAAGAAAATTCTAATAAATAAAATCTAACCAGAAATCTACGTACAACAAAAATCACAATATTCGTAATAAAATTCATAATAAAGTTTTAACAAAATTCATAATAAACATCAAACAAAATTAATCTTACAAACTTCATAACAAAAATCTAACAACAAGCATCAAAATACAACACCAATAACCAAAAAACCATCTATTACATCGAAATCCTACTAAACACAATTACTAAAATATCAATGCGCTAGGCATATAACTTCCCCGGACCCCACTCTGTCACACTACTGGGCCACATAAATTGTTCCGGCTAACAAGCAAAACTCTCACGTCCCAAAGACGTATCATTTAAATTGGGCAACACTTCATCTGCAACATCCTGCATGAAAATAGTCAGTATGATTTTACAAGTATAAGTAAATATGAAATAAATAAAATAAGAATAATACCTTGAGTTTCCTTTTTTCTGTTCTCTTTTATTCTTACTAATTTTGCCAACTGTTTCTTATCTTTTTGTTCTCTTTTATTCTAGATCAAGGATGAAGGTGAAGCTCCAATTACTTGGGCAAGCAAGGATCAAGGAATGGGGTCCATTTGTTGCTTGGATAATCATACAATACAAAGTTTATATGATCACTATCATAATTTGTTCACAAAGGCTCAGAACATAATTCATGTTCCCTAGTCGAAGAATTTGAACAAATCAGTGTACTTGTCACAAAATTAGGGCTAAAAAAGGAGCACCTCATAACTAGATTTCAATTAAAGAATGAACTAATATTATCAAAAATCCATTAGTAATTACCTAAAATCAGCCCCAAATCATTTCATATCAGGCAAAACTTACCTTCGCTTACCTGAAATTTGCCCCTATCGTTTAGGGTTTGGTCGTGCGACCTCTCTCTGGAAGTGTCATCCTTTCCTCTTCTGATTCTAAGCAAGGCGTGCTTTAGCAGATGGAAGAGTGGGAGAGATGAACGGGTGAGGAGAGAACAACATTTTGAAGAGTAGTAGTACTGGAACGAGCAGAGTGAGATCAAGAAAACGTAGCGTGAGTGGAAGGGTATTAGTGGAGCTCCGTTTCCGTTTAGTTTCATTGTTTCGACGTGGAGGGAGAGAAGAGACACGTAGGCAGTCAGTAAGTGGTCGGGCTTTTCAGTCGGTTGGCGTAGCTTTATTGAAGACCAATTTGACTCATTTCTTTGGCCAGGTGGTTACTTTTCTCACAATTTAACTTTTATATTTTATCCTAGTGTGATTACTTAAGGAAAACTTTCTTTGAGATACTTTCTAGGGTGTGGCTAAAAAACATACGTATGTACAACATACGTTTTTTTGCCACACCCAAAATACGTATTAAAAATATATAAATAAAAATTCCAACCGTACGGATGTAATATGTATGTTATGAATATGTTGGAGATTAATTTTCACAAAAATCAGAATATTATATCATTGCCATCATAGATCATCAAAAATATGCAGCACTATTCAAAATATATATCAGAATAATTGTTTGATGATACATGATGGTAATGATATATTATTCTGATTCCTGTGAAAATTAATCCACAATATATTCATAACATATATATTACATCCATACGGTTGAAATTAAAATTTTTACTTTTTATAACCACTTTATGGGTATTTAAAAAAAACGTATGTTCGAACATACGTACGTTTTTTAGCATCTCCCTACTTTCTATACTAAGCTTTTTTTTTTGGAGAGAGAGATGAGAAAGTCCTCAAATGGTTTAATTTGTTATCTCTAAAATTTGATGTCAGCAGAACTTGACATGAGTGAACTTTCTGAAGAGTCAAGCTAGGCTTCTTGCTAATTTGAATGAAATTTTAAATACTATTTTTACTTATTATCATCATCTCTAATAAAAGTAATGATAGAAATAACTTCTGTTGTATGCAAAGCATGTGTATTCATGCTAAATCTTCTCTTTATTTGAATAATTACGTTTTTCTTGTGTTACTAGTTATCATCTCCAGTTCAATTCGGAGCTCATGAATTTGGTTTTTGCGGTGTCAATATATAGAATTATTTCATGACTAGGGAAAAAATCCAATTTTGAAATTTTATAATAATTAATGTTTTTAATAATGAAACAGATAAAATGTGTAAGACTAGTTTTTATCAAGAAAAGAAATAAGTCTGAATTGCCTACGCACATGATATTAGTTAATTATGAGTTCCCACGATCTAAAGAATTTCAGTAAATTGTTACAGTAATGCATCTCCACACACTTATCTACACAATAATTTGCTTCTCCTAAATTCCAGTTCACTTAGAAAACTCAATCCCTAATTTGAGCTAAAAAAAGTTTCAAGCCTCCGTATGTTCATATACCACCCCACCATATTAAATACCAAAATATCATAATATATCATATCATACTATACGCATTTAAAAAAATTAGGCGCCAACACAAGTTTTCCAGGTCGCATACCTAAAACTAAAACTCCCACCACCGATTTTCATTGCATACTCCAATATTACCCCTCTGGCACAAGCATCCCACATTTTTGCCATCTCCTTCAGACTCAAAGGCTCAGAAAAGCCTCTCAGCGAAGCGCTGAACCGAGACCTCGCTTTAGTCGACAGGTCATCAAAGTCCCTACTGCAATGGACACCTCCATTTTGTCATAAAAAAATAATAATGAATTATTTTTTAATGTTTGAAAAAAGAAAACTAACCTTTGTTCTTCTGGAAGTTTGTCGAGAATAATAGGCGAGCATTTGGGGTAGCTGGATGGGAGCAATAGTCTTAATGGCAAAATTGGGCTCTATTAAAAATAAGAAAAAAAAAATTATAATTTTTGACCAAAAAGTTAAAAAAAATAAAACAAAAATTATAAATAGAGAAATTTGCAAAAAAGCTACTACATGATCCCAAATTTGAAAAAAGGTTCAAGCATTGTTGGAAATTGCAAAACAGCCCCTACATTGTTCCCAAAATTGCAATAAAGCCCCTACCATTAGTTCTAAACTAACACCGTTAGTCTTCTATTCTAATTAGCTTCAAAATTTTAATTAACATTTAAACATGTTTTTTAAGTAACTAAAGTATGAAACAAACAATGTTAACTCCTAACTGAAGGTAGGTTAATTTTTTTTTGCGATTTTGGCAACAATGCAGGGGCTTTTTTGCAATTTTCAATAATGTAGGGGCTTTTTTGCAATTTTAGCATAATATAGGGGCCTTTTTGCAAATTGCTCTTTCATATATTTGCTTGTGGGTACTGACGAGCTGAGAGGAGGCGAAGTGGGATCTCAAGCCGGGGCTGATAGCGACAGCTGTGTAAATGCATTTAATGACGGTTCCTTCTGACGATGCTGAGCTGGCGATAGTTGATGAGATGGCAGTTGAAGAGCTGGCAATCGATGAGCTGGCGGTTGATGAGACGGATTCTTCTTCGGTTAGGGTTAATTCCGTGTCGATAAGACGGGAATTTATCTCCTTTATTTCCTGCATCAATCCGTGGTTCATCTGCAATAAGAATAAAATTAGGGGAAATTTACAAATGTCCTTGATTGAGACAAAACCCTTATTTTGAAAAATTATTTTGAACTTCTCATCATTCGAAAACTCCCTTACTCGTAACTTTGATATTTTATTCTGAAAAGAAAAACCTTCTAACTCATTTCAAAATTATAGAAAAACACGTAAACACATGTATTTATTAGTTCAAAATGTCTTTACATACTATTTTCATTATTTCTATATTATTGAAATGTTATTTAGGGTTTTCCTCAAATAAAAGTTACAGCAACAACGTTTCTCACATCTGTCAAGTCTAATAAGTTTTCATCAAAAAAGCACATAACAACAACAACAACAATAATAATAATAATAAGCATTAAAAAAACCTCGGATTTCATCACCCTGACACGTGAAGTAGCATCACTCTCCAACTCCAACCCATCCACCACGCTGCCCAGCCCACCCGTACCCGATCCGTTACCACCCCCGCCCGACCCGTTACCGTTCAGAGGCATAGCACTCGTATCTCTCTTCATCTTCTTAGCGGCGGGCTGGTCGGGCAGGGCGGGCAGGTGCTTGGCCGGGATCCTGAACTTGGTCATGGCGGCAAGGTCGTCGCCGACGGCTGCCCGGGACCCGTTAACGGGTGCCGACCAGGCTACCCGGTCAACCATGCTGACCACCGACCCGATGTCCGTTATTGATGATCTGATCAAGTTGTGCATTTCATGGTTTGAACCGGCGCGAAGCTGTAAGAGATAAATAATTCAACAAAAATGGGAAATAAATAAATGAATAAATGTTATGTTATGTTATGACTGTTCAAATAGGAAGTGATAAAAGGGAAATTTGAAAAAAAAAAGCCCCTGCATAATCACTAAAAAGCACCTCTATTACCCTTTTGCAAAAAAAAAACTGCATTTTTGCGGTTTCCAATAATGCAGGGGCTTTTCTGCAATTTAGTGATATTATAGGGTCTTTGTGGAAATTTAGGAAAAAAATAAATAAATGATGAATAAATAAACTAGAGTAATATAAAACTGTTGAAATAGGAAATGATATGGGGAAAGTTGCAAAAAGGTTCCTACATAATCACTGAATTGGGAAAAAAATCGTGCTATTGGAAGTTGCAAGAAAGCCCCTTCTATTTCTCATTTTGCAAAAAAAAAAAAAAAAAAACACTGCATTTTTTGCAGTTTGCAAGAAGGCAGGGGCTTTTTTGCAATTTAGTGATATCGCAGGGGCATTTTCGCAAATTTTCCAATAATATAAATCGATGAAACCGACCGCTTTCGCCAGGCGTTCGATCGGAGTTTCATCCACGGTTGACTTTCTGTCGACTTGGGTCGAAACGTGATGACGTGTTCGACCCGCTTCAGGGCTCGTAAATTCAGCAAACAAAGGCGAGGCCGAAATGCCAGGGGTACCGACACCTATAGACTGTACCGACTGACTCGGTATCTGACCCGGTTGACCCAGTTGAACGAGAGGTGAAGAATTGTTGTGTAAACTGGGGACCGGTTTGGTCTCGTCGGGGATGAGAAGATGGGGGGCGACTGGAGGGGACGGGGAGGGGAGAAATGGAGAGGATGCGGGCTGCAAGAGGGTCCTCTCCAGTTTGACCTGGTCAATCTGGGAAGAAGGGGAAGAAGAAGACTGGAGGTTCTGTTGAGGCGAAGAAACGGGTAAATTGGTACCGGGTTTTAATTGCGGGTGGAAATACCCTGTACAGGAATTCATTCCTGGATAGAGAGGTTGGTACGGGTTATTGGGTTTCAACCCGGCTTGTCGCGGTTTTATATCCGTTAAAGAATCATAATTCAGTTGCCCAGACTGTTGACTATTATTATTAATAATATTTTGTTGTTTTTGTTGTTGGATTTGTTGTAATGGTAAGTGTTGTTGTTGTTGTAAGTTTTGTGTTTGTAACATTTGTTGCATGTGTCTTTGCTTCATTTGGTTTTGCTGGATAAATCTTTGCTGTTGCTGAGCCACTTCTTCTTGTTGTTGTTTCATACCAAGATTTTGTTGTGACATCATACCGTTGTGTGATGATATCATCATACCAGTACCGACTGCCTGAGGCGGGTTCATGCCGTTCATCGTATTAAATGCATTTGGCTGCATTTGGTCGTTGTTTTGCATGTTGAAGTTATTGCCTTGCATTTGATGGTTTTGGTTTTCTATCTGCTGTTGCGGGTCGTCTTGTTGAGCTTGCGGGATTTGTGGTTGCTGAGCTGGCGGAATCTGTGGTTGCTGAGCTGGCGGAATTTGATTTTTGTGGTTCTGTAAAATGCTGATGATTTGTTTTTCGTACGCATTGAGCTTTTCCTTCATGTTGGCTTGGTGCTGGAGAGTTTGCTTGTTGAGCTGTAATACGTAGAGCAGTCTGTCTAACACGGTTTTGAAGTTTTTCAACTTTTCGATTTGTTCTGCCGCTTTTGGGTCCTCAATTAGAGCCGGATTGATCTAGAGAGAAAGAAACAGAGAGAGATGATGGATCAAATACAAATTGTTTTATTTTATTTTTATTTTATTTTTTTTATAATGATAGATGACCTGGTGGAGTTTAATAGCGACACGTTTGTACATGTCTTTCAATTCCATGAAATATGCTTCCTTCAGAGATTTCAACTAAAAGAAGGGTAAAAATACGCCAAAAAAAATTTAATCAAAATATATAGCAGTCTTATAGAACATATAGTACTCGAATTTGTCAAAATTGATTTCAGAAACGTCAAACAGAAAAAAGAGGTCGAAATAGGACAGTGTAAAATACTAAAATTGTTTTATTTTGTTGTGTTTGGCTAAAGAACCTATGTGATTTGAAAAATGAAAAACTAGAGCAAGAAAAAAAGAGGGAATTAAATAAAATTAAATAAAAGGCAGCACCTTTTGATACACCTCTTCAATCGCCAATTCACTCGGCCCTGTTTGAGCCGTCGAATCTATTGATGCTGCTGCATAATAATAACCAAAAATAAGATGATAAAAAATAAAATAAAAAATATGGTTTCAGTTTCAGTTGAGAAAAAATAACTCACGGCTGGAAGCAACATCTTGAATAACTCTCTGTTGTTGTTGCATAAACTGCTTTTGTTGATCCATCACATTATTATTAATACCATCATTCTTGTTCATATTATTATTGTTACCGCCATTTTGTGTCTGTAACATCGTAGCGGACCTCTGCTGTTGTTGCAACTGCATCATATTATTACTATTATTACTATTATTATTAATATTATTATTATTATTTCCGCCTTGTTGTTGTTGTTGTTGTTGTTGTTGCATGGGCTGCTGGTTTTGAAACTGTGACAAAAGATACTGCTGGTTTTGGTTTTGCTGACTCATCTGTTGCATCCTTCTTTGCTGCATATTATTCATATTATTATTGTTATTATTTCCTCTCGCACCAACCATCATATTATTACTATTATTCATATTATTCATGTCGTTCATATTCATCATCTGATTTTGCTGCATTTGGTTCTGCTGCATCTGCAACTGCTGATGCTGCTGGAGAGGGTTAAGCTGGTTGTGCTGTACCTGCATCCCCCCGCTGCCAGCTGTCATTCCCCCGCCAGCTGTAATCCCGGATTGACCAGTCAAACCCGACGACATCTGATGCTGCTGGAGGAGTTTCTGACGCATTATCTGCTGATACACCATCTGATTCTGCTGCGTTTGATTTTGAGGTATTTGGTTCTGCTGCATTTGGTTTTGCTGCATTTGGTTCTGCTGCCCTCTTTGGGCATTAGCATACAAGTCAGGCTGGGCCAATGAGTTCATGCCAGCTGGCATTTGTTGGGCGACAGGTGGCATGGACTGGTTGGTTGAGTTGGTCTGGAAGGTTTGGGGCATTGAAAGAGATTGAGCTGGGTTCGTGCCGGCCTGAGCTTGCATGCCACCTAACACAAGTTTAGAAAAATAAATTATAAATAAATAAATAAATAATAAATTGAGGGTTTGAGTTAAAAATAAAATAAAAAAGAGCTGCTTGGGCGAGTTGAAATTTGAAATACGGTACTTTAGTTTGGATATTGGTGAGTTAGAAATAATGGAATGTAAATAAAAAGAAATTTCTTGAAACTTGAGTTGAGTTAGGAATAATGCTTATGATTTTGGAAAACAAGAAACGCAAATAAAATTAAAATTTATTAGATAAAGCGTAATGGAGAGATTAAAGTAGTTTGAATTGCGACCTGGATCCATGCGATTAGGGTTTTGGAGATTTTGAAGATTAGGGTTTGAGGCAGGATTGATTTGAGGGCCTTGAGCCTTTGTCTCCATTGAAAGCATCTTAAGAGAGATTTTCCTCAGATAATCAGGCTGGAAATAATATAAAAACGCTAGAAAATTAATTTTTAGCGAAATAAATGACTGACTAACTACAGAAAGTAAGAAAGGATAAACATGTGTACATGTATAATTTATTTATTTTATTTTCTTTCAATTAAATAAAATAATAGAAAGTAAATGAGTCAAGGGAAAGTGGTTTAGGGCAATAAAATAGCACACTAACTAGCATTAATTGTATAGATACAATCTCAATATAAATTATTTTTCCAAATTAAGACCCTAAAAAGTAAAAACCCTAATTTGCACACATCAGTACCACTGAAAAAATGCAACAAAAACTGAAAAAGGCAATTTTAAAAAGAACAAAAAAAGAGCAAACCCTAATTTAACCTGGCTAGTAGCAGCACTGTATATTTTTTCTTCAAATCGAACAGCGATTTTTTGAAGTTCTTTCAAACCTTCAGGTACAGATCCTGGCAAGTGCCTCTTTAATGTATCCATTCTATAATAACAAAATCAATTAATCAATCGAATTAAATTTATTTATAAAGAATTAAACCTAGCCCAATTGGATTAAAAACGAATTAAAATTTTGGAACTTTGCGGTCGGTTATTTAAGAGTAAACAAACAATAACCGTCGAGAGAACTAAAGTAATCTAATGAGATCTGAATTAATAGTAGGACAGAAAATAAGTAGGATGCTCAGATAGATAAAAAACACTGAGTTGAATTGCCTATGTGCAAATGACAAAAAAAGAACTTGTACTGATCAATTGCAAGAATAACGACAGTTTGAGTGAATTCAACAGATAAAAATTAAGAGCAATACCATACAAAAACCAAAAAACTTCAACACAGTCATCAACCAAATAAATCGGATTGAAAAAAAACAAAAAAACTCACATCTTAGAGACGATCCTAGGGCGAGATTCTGGCGGGAGTTGCGATCTCCAATCGGGATTAGGAATCGGATCGGGTCCAGAGGCCGGACCTCCGCCCGCCGTTGGGTCACCTTGACTCGGTCTCCAATTCGAATCCATAATTAATCGGTGCTAGAAATCTTCTTTTCTACGAATAATTATCTTTGTTTTGTGATTGATCATGTGAGAGGAAGAGAGAACAAAACTGAAGAATTGCAGAAAGAGTGATGATAATTACAGGCAACAATATTGTTATTTACAGGCCTATCTTTCTTTGAGACAATTTTGCCCCTACTCTTAAATGGAAATCAAGTAATTAGATGTTTGCAAACATATATTTCCATATTAATCTCATCCCTATCATTCTTTCCTTCAGAAAAAAAAATGGAAACAAGAAAATTAATTATCTTGCCAAATTCACTCACTTCAAAACTTTTGAAGACTAGAATTAATTTTATTCATGAATTTGATTGCTTAATTTAGCAAAAAAAGTATATTTGAAATTATTATGTTATTTAACTTTTTTTTTCTTTGAACTTGCTTTGTGTTTACTTAATATATTGCTATTTGTACTTTACTAAGCCATTATATTTTACATGGATAAAAGCTGTAGATAATTTTATTTCTTTAAATCAAATTATAAGGTTGAGAAATGATTAATTTATGTTCTAAAAGACAAATATATATATATATCCTATTAAATGGTAATTAATAACATAAATATACTTAGTTATTATTATTATTATTACTACTACTGCTTCTTCTACTACTACTGTTATTATTATTATTATTATCATCATCATGATCATGATCATCATCATCATCATCACCATCACCATCATTATTATTACTATTATTGTTATTATCATCATAATAATAATAACAATAATAATAATAATAATAATAATAATAATAATAATAACAACAACAACAACAACAACAACAACAACAACAACAACAACAATAATAATAATAATAATAATACACATATAGGATATGTTTAGAAGTGGAATTTAGATCTGGCCCGTTTAGATCCTAGTTAATCTATTTTAATTACTACTTCCTTCATATATGGTATTAATCAAATGATGATAGTTAATTACCAAAAAAACATTAATTAATTATAATTCACCATTTAAAATCAGGGACAAAATCGTCTAAAAATAAGATAGACCTGTAAATAACAATATTGTTGTTTGTAATTATCACCACCCAAGAAAACTAGAAAACTAGAATAGAATGTCGTTTGTTCTGATTACTTCTTGTTTGGAAAGAAAAATAGAAAATTAATCGTATTTAAAAACCTCAGAAGGCCGTCTTGTGGTTTTATTTACTTGGGCCTCCAAATACAATTTTTATTACTAGGCCTTTAAACATACCCATTTGTTGGATGATAAAATACAAGTCTGCAAAAGTAAAAATCAAAATGTTGCATCTAAATAAACAAGTTGAAGTTAATTAGCTGTAATCTGAGAAACACAGTTCCGCTTCGGCTTTACGGAATAAAATATTAATTTCAACTATGATAAAAGTTTTTTATTCTATATGTAATATGAGGAACACAGCAATTATATATTTGATAGTGATTGCAAGGGTTCAAAAGCAAATATTTAACATTTTAGATAACAAATATAATATTTTGTGATTAAATATGAAACCTTGAGTACAACAAATATTCTAAGTTATGCATATGTACGTTATGTTATATGAATATATTAGTATTTCTTATATTTTGGATAAGAAAATCTGTAAATTCGTATGGTATCCCAGTAAAAATTGCTCTTTCAACTGAGAAGGTTGTCTAGGTTGTCTCTTTTATGATATTGTCGACATGATATAGGCATAAGAAAATTTCATTTACCAAAACATGTTTTTTGAGTAGTTGACATGTGACAGTGTATACTATAATGTAATAGTTATATTTGGTATTTTAAATGTTATTTTGAAGAAAGAAATTAACTTTTGAGAATTAAATATGATAATTTATGTTTCTTATAGGGTTTGTAGAGAAATATGCAACATAAATGAGAGTAAAATAGGTTTTAGGGATTGTTTGCCTCATGGTAAGCAGGGCGGTTTGAGAGTGCACCTACCGTAAATAAGATTTTTGAGTATTTGAATTGTTGTATTTTGCTTCAACTACATAAGTTTGAGTTTTCACACGCGTCCACGCGCTAACCTATGTACTCGAGTTTCACCTCGAGATAAGATAAAAAGCACAAGACAAAATACTCAGAACAAGATTTAAAAAACATACAAGCAAAGATGAGATCAAATAGACATCAAATCTCCTATTCAAACTCTACCCTAGAAAGGGTTTAGTTACAAAAACTGGTAAGTAAAGCACAATATTGATAAAAGTAGTACATAGAACAATACAACATTGTTTGTCTTCTCTCTAATACATTGCAAAACGGCTACAAATAATTGGCGACCCTTGGCCGGCCATATGGTTCACCCTTTTATAGGTGAAAGACCGGTCTATCAATGAGAGGAAATAAATCTTTTCTAAATCTAACCTATTTAATCCCTAAATCTAATCATATCAAAGATTAAATCTATTCTCTCATATTTATTCCTCTTGCCAAATGGAGTCCATTCTTTCTGCACAATTGGGGTAGATAGCTAAACATGCACCTGCTTTTAGAAGGATCAGCTGCCGACTACAAATCTCGATTGTGACACTCCTCACCTCAGTCGCGATGAGGCGGGCCCTCGGTAGCGATAGTGGTCGCGGTAAAGCAGACAGGGCCTAGTGGGCCGAGTCTGAGATGCATCTTCAAGCTCCCCTCTGTGAAGCTCCAATAGGCTCATTTTAGCTCTATTTAGCCTCGGATCACTTATATCCTCTAAATTTAGACAAACATAAATAATAACTAGAATTCTAATGAAATAAGCATAAAAAGATACGAAAAGTACTAAAAATAAGATACAAAGAGTATAATTATGGTCTAAAATATAGATATGAATTTAGTCAATAATTTAACTGGATTATTATAAAAGCTATAATCAGATATTTAGTAAGCCATGAGAAGGAATATGAATGAACAAAATAAAATTTGTTACTTTTGAATATGAGAGAGATATCTCTGGGGCCCTGATGAGTTGTTACTGAAGGAAAATACACGGCCATGTTTGAAAGAGTTAACAAACATTATCTATGTATTTTAATTTATACAGGAAAAAGTATTGATCAGATTAAGGATTACATCAAAACCATGCCTTATAATCGATAATAATATCATTTAAAAAACAAGCTGAATACATAATTGATAATTAAGTTATAATTACGTATCATTCATTTAATTTGGATAATCATAATGTCTTACTAGAGATCACTTATATTTATAGACTTGTAAGTTTATTGTCAACATTACATGTACCTACTTGGTCACACATAAAAAACTAACTAAATTGAACACTGAACATCAAAAGAAAGATGAAGAGGCATAAACATGAGATGCTATACTCACATGTAAAGACATGTAGGGCCCATGTTCTAATAGAGGGGATGTCATATAAATAGAAGAAAGGCCACCATATTTATATAAGATCATAAAAAGAAAATCCTAGTTGTAAATCATGAAAATACGTTGTTATTCAATTTCACAATTTGACAAAAATTATTTATAAGGAGGTAAGGCCTCAAGTTTAACTGTTACTCAAGTTTTAATCTCTAGTTTTAGGTCTAAAATCAACGGCTTATATGCAAATTTCCTTCATGGGCACAAATTGTAATTTTGGTCAAACAAGCACAAGTTTACTTTTTAATGTCAAAACTTGATCAAACAATCTTCAAACAGAGGAAATGAGATGTCTATGGAAACTCGAGAGCTCTTTGCAATAACAATTAAGTTGCAGTTTAGTCTAAAACTTTTCTCAGACTCATAATTAGTGCATCAGTCCACTTCAGAAAATCTTCATAATAATTTGATAGAAATTGAACTGTTGAGTTATTAAGCTTCTGTACAAATCTCATAAAAAATTGTTGCACAAATTTATAATGAAATTACAGATGTGATTCAAAAAACTGGATCAGACAGATAAGTACTGACTGTTTGGACTATATCACAAAATCTGACTTTTTAAGGTACGATTATAATTCATAGATGGATTCTACAATTGAAAATACTTCCGATAGGACTATTTTTGTATTTTTAGTATTTATTGTTATATTTTTTTTTAAATTAGAAACAAACTGGATAGAAAAAAGACAGTCAGTGTAGGAAATCCAGAAAATTAGATATTTACAAAATTCATATCTTACAAAATACAAACAAGAGTTGGGCAATTTTTGGGTTCAAATTCATCTAAAAAATATGAACTTTCAAGTAAAAATATCAATCTTTTTTTACGACAGTTTTTAGGGGTGTTCATTCGGTCAGTTCGGTTCAAACCGAACTAAACCGAATAAAAGTTGAATAAGGCCAAACAGAACTGAATAAACCGAAATTTAATTCGGTTTATTCGGTTGAACCGAATTAGAAAGGATTCCAAACAATATTAAGTCAAAATTAATATTTATTAGACTAACTAATGATTATATTAATTGATATTAATATGCATAATCTAGAAGTTATGATTAAATTATTATAAATTAGTAATTTGATATATAATTCGGTCGGTTCGGTTTATTCGGTTTTTTTCCAACAAAAACTGAACTGAACCGAACTAATCGAATAACTCAAATTTTTAAACCGAACCGAACGAATCACCCGAATAACAGAACCGAATTAGACGAACTAGACCGGTTCGATTCGGTAACCAAATAAACCGAACCGAATGAACAGCCCTAACAGTTTTGGCATTAAAAGTAAGATACAAGACTGATCTGGTCTGAAAAATTGCAGCAGGAACAAATTTTTATAGTGTTGGGTATAAATAGAGAAAATTTAACAATTAAAGCACAATTTCATGTAGCAATCATACAAAAGTCTTTCTCTATCCTAAATCTACACAATCGTGACAAGAATTGCTCAAATAGACTCAAGATTCATCAAAAATTATAGAAATGGCAGATCTAGCGCAACAGCAGAAATAGAAGAAAATAGAGAAAATTTATCACAAAACCTTGTTCATTCCCTTCTAGGAACTCACTAGTGTTGATCCACGACCGCCTTTGCGATCTCGTTCCTTCTGAAGTAAGAATTTCGAGTTTAGCTCATCTACTTCTTCTTTGAACCGATTAAATAGAGCACTGTTTCTCTCCATTTTTATCCCTGAGTTTCGCAAGAACCTCATCTAGTTTACACAAGATCAAAACTTCCATCTTGATAAGGATTCTTCCCTCTTTTCTAAGCTCTAGGATTGACATAAGGTCAATTTAGTGAAACTCTATTTCTTGATCTTCAATTTTATCAATGGAGGATTGGGATAAGTTAAGAATAATGTGTGGATGAGAGGTGTCAAGAATGGAGGAATGAGGGGCTTTCCATAGAGAGATGAAGGCTTGAGATCCATTCCCTATTTTGCTTGATCGAAAAATTCAGTGGTATTTCGGGGATTTCTTTTGAGCCAGATCCAATCCCACGTACTTGAGGGACATGCTGTTCAAATTTGATGAAATTTTGTTGAGAAATGAGGGAGATTTTGATTTTTTTTTTGTTTTGACGGAAAAATTGAGTTTGTAATCTATTTTGGTTAAAGTTGAGCTTCAACAGGAGAGGGGACACTTAATTCTACCGTTTGGATGGTACTAGAGACTATTTTAGGTGGTCAGGGGACATCACTTGTGTAGCTTGAAGAGAGGAACGAAACAGAGGATCTGGTTCGTTCAGCACTGGAGGTAATAGCCGCGTCACATTCTGAGGTTGTTAGAATTGAATAATGCCTTCAAGAGATTCTTTGTAGCATGATCTTGAGTGGTGAGTCCTCAAACCATTGTATGACAAGATTTCCGATTGAGTGTACCCAACCATATTTGTTTCTTGGTTTTAGCATCATTATAGCTTTCTCGTTCTCAGTTACTTCTTGTCAAAAATGACTCGATTGATCTTCACATTTTAGTAATTCAACCTTTGTTGAGAAAAAAAATTTATCCTGAGTTTATATAATTTTTATTTAAAAACTAGTTGTTAAGGCCAAATTCATCTCCTATTTTAATTTCACCCAATAGAACAAAGTTTTCCTACTTTACATCTCTCCTTTGTACTCCAAATTCATCAATTTCTCGTTTTGATCTGTTATTAATCTCAGTTTTCAACTCAGCCTTAACTTGTTTAAAAAAAAATGATAAGTTATTGGCCAAACACTAACCTCAAGTCATTTTCGGATCAAATTGAGACCTCAAACACCTTTCTATTATCCCATATAAACTCACTAAATCGAGAAAATCACACTTCATTTGAGAATTTCGAGTTAATTTGGATCGAGTTCAAGAATTTTATGTTGGAAGGGAAGGGAAGGGAAGGGAAGAGAGAAGAAGGGCGGTGATTAGAAGAGAAAGGGAAGAGAAGATTTTTCTTGCCCCACAGTTTTTTAGGAGGTTAATGGAGGACATAAGAGTATTATTAGTATTTTAAAAATGTGATCCATTTGTCATAATATAAATATAATATGGGTATTTTGCATTTTACTTCTTTCAATAATTTGTTCCCTCCATTACTCCCCAATTTGAAGGTGGGACATAATTTAGAAAATTCTCCCTTAAATGAGAAGATTTGTTTCGTCCTATCTATTCACCTCCTTTAAAATTAAACATTGAAGTAAGGTAAAAATTATCCTTCCCCTCTTTTCTCTTCCCCTCCACTCCATTACCCCCCTACTGAAGCACACCATAAGAATATCAAATTTTGAGAACTTCGACTCTTTTGACTTTTGACCAGTTTGACTAAAGTTTGACTTCTAGGAGTTCTAGACGGTTTTCAATTGAGAGGGTAATATTGTTTGTTTCATCTTGTCGAGATCTTCGTTTTGACACCCCATTTGACCCATTTGAGGAAAGTTGACTTCTGGTCAACACAACGATTTTTGGGTTTTGACATTTGGATTTTTGTGGAATTTTTTAGCTTGGCTTAGTTGACTAGATTGTAAAAGGTTGCTAAATTTTTGTAGAGACTTGTGTAGGATTTTTGTAGGGATTTGTGAAGGTTTTGGACATATTTAACCCATCATTGCGTGTTGGTCCAATTCTTCTTTTTATAGTCTTTCGCCTGTAAAATCACACAATATTGTATTAAGAGATTTCAAATTAGGTTATTTGAATTATATGCATTTTTCATACATTTTATATGAATTTTGGTTGAATTTAATATGATAAAAACTCTAAAAATGTGTATAAAAACACACATTACATTAGCCACATTTTGAGAAAAGAGAGAAGAAAATTTGTCTTGAGAGAGAGAGAGAAATTGGAAGATTGTGGTGGGACATCATACAATTAGAAGCGTTAGTATACACGGAGATACTGCCGTGCTTCTGCAATACTTACTTCCAGCCATTAAAGTACGAGTTAATGCAATGTTATCATACTCATAAATTTACACATTTTTTCCCTAAAACATAACTTCATGCATATAACCAATGCTTAATGATGAGTAAATTTTTTATGACATATTATGCAGGAAAATGATGTTGACTTTTATGTCAATGGTCACGATCATTGTCTTGAGCACAGTAGTAGCACTGACAGGTAAACTAATTACCATCTAAGTCAAATATTCATCTAATCTTAGTTATCCGATCAATATTTGAACAAATTATATTATTAGATTAGTAACTTACTGTAAGTACAATTTGACTTAAATATTTTAAACTCTGTATTCATTTAGAGCATGACTACTCACATTGCAAAAACTTGCAAGAATGACCAAAAATGAATCTAACTTCTCTTTTTTTTTTTTGCTTAAAACAGCTCATTGCAATATTTCACTAGCGGAGGTGGATCGAAGGCATGGAGGGGATCATACATTCCAAGCGCTGACAAGCTACAATTCTTTTATGACGGGCAGGGTTTTATGTCTTTAAAATTGACCGAATCTGATGCAATTATCATATTTTATGATGTACCGGGCAGCCCACTACATAAATGGAGCATGAGCAAGACTATGAATTTAGCTACGTGACTTAGATATGAGTGTGTTAAGTCATTCTTATTGGAGCTGGTGGTTATTGTTTGGTAGTCTTTAATATTAATGTTGTACTAGTGAGCAATGCCAGATGTTATTTAGTGTTATTATAGAATTTGTGTTCATAATTTGCTTACAATGAATTTTGAATTGAGTATTTTTCAAGTCTTCATTAATAGAATGTGCGTTCACAATCCGGTGCTGTTTAATATATTTATAGTTTTATACAAATTCAGGGAACAATCTAAAAGATATAATAAGATTACTTCAGTAAAACATATGATGCAATTTTGTATTTTTTGGAGGTATGATTCGAAATCTTGAATTCACTAAGCGAACTTGATAGCGAATGGACCAGATGATTGAAAGTGGAATTAGGACAAAATACGATACAAGAGGAGTAATATAGGTGTGTAAATGGAGCAGATAATAGATGTGTCAATGGAGCAAATAATATCCGAACCGAATCACACCGTATCCGCAAAATATCCTTATTCGAATAAAAATATCCATATCCGACAGGATACATATATGGATATGAATAATTTATATGGATACGGATGCAATATTGACTTTATGAACCGGATACAGATACAGATATTGGTAATTTACATGGATATGGATAAAAATACAATATTGACTTCATGAGCCGAATACAGATAGAGGGGAAAATATTATCCGTGTCGGGATATCCGTTTTTATGAGAGCCAAAATTATTTCCATTATATATTAATTTCATTTTATTTCACAAGTATACTAGTTTTTCGCTTTCTTTTTATTTAATATTCGTATCGGGATATTATCAGTATCGTGATACAACCAGTTTTTATATTTCCATCTTCTTCTTCTTCTTCTTCAATCCATGCATTACGGATGGGCCGTTGCCCTTGAAATGTTTTAGCAACGGGTTTGATGACTATCATGGACGGTTTATCGTGTCCATGCAATCTGAATTTTCAGTAGTGAAAGATATATATATATATATATATATATATATATATATATATATATATATATATATATTTTCAATATATTATCGTTTAGAAGTCGATAATGTACAAAAAATATGAAAATAAATAATAAGCATATATATAATAGATGTAGTGGATAACTAAAAATTTATATGGCAGTGAACGGCATTAAATTAGCTGGCGGTGAAAATTATTTTCCAATTGCTTGTACAACCAAGTGCAACATTTTGACACGTAATTAATTTGACTATTTCTATTTTATTCCATCATAAAAATGGAAAATATCGCGTAATAGTTCTGAACCTAAATATCACATTTAATTAACATGTAAGCTCAACGCTTGCATTAAAATTATTCCAAGATGCATCTCATATCAAGATTTTCAATATATTCACAATGTCTTTGCGTATGACATGTAGGCCTCAAACTTTGTCACGGGTGGTGAACGAGGGTTATACACTTGACATGGATGAAACTTAAAAGGGATTGGGAGGAATCACGATCCTTCTAAAATCCCCCCCAAAAAAAAAAAAAACAAGTTTTTCTTGTTTAGTGTTAATTAATACAGAGAATTTTTTTGACACGTCCAAATTATACAGTCAAGCTCCATCTATGATACTAGATGGTTCTGTTGTGCTATGGAATATCAACATGAATTGAGAAAACTATTTTATTTTATTACAATGGAGAAAGAAAATAATCTAAGAGGAGAAAAATGGGTGGACTCACCGGTGTGGAGACCAAAAGAGAGAAACTTGTGTTCGATATGAATTAGAGATGAGACGTCTCGATTTGCGGAATGAAATTAATAACCTCTCCGTGAGAGGGGGGGGGGATTATTAAACATGTTGATCAAGGGGCGGGCCGCACGAAAGTTAAAGCAAGGATCAAAAAATTGTCTCAACTCCTTGATACTAATATTAGCTTATTAGATAAACTCTCTCTCTCTCTCTCTCTCTCTATATATATATATATGTGAGAGAGAGAGAGAGAGAGAGAGAGAGAGAGAGAGTCCGTCTAGGAAACTAATGTTAGTACAAAGCGTTTGATACTAACGATTTTTGGACCGTTTGATCTGCTTTAATTTTATCATCATAGAAATTCATACAAATTTCAAATCAAATGCATACAATAATAATTCATAAAACTTTCTAATCAAAATGCATACTAACATTATTCATACAATTTAATCAAATCGCATTCATATATATCCATTACAAATTAATGAACTCACATATCATAATCCATACAAATAAATTTCACACTAAAATTCATATAAAATTTAAATTAACAGAAATACTTTAATCTCTAAATTCAATCAAAACATGCCAAAAATTTCTTCTCAAACCCCTATTTTTTAAATATATGAAAATAAGAGATTTTTTGGAAGAGAAGAAATCGGAATATCGAAGGAAAGTTCTATTTTCAGAAAAGCACTTTCATATATGCGATTATTTCCTTTGGGGCTCAAGGTTTATTTCCTTTCGAGATGAGAGAGAGAGAGAGAGAGACTAAATATGTTGATCAAAAGGTTGCACACAAATTGAAGCAGATCCAAGGGTCTACAAATTGTTAGTACCAACTCCTTGATAATAATATTAGCTTATTAGCAAATCTATATATATATATATATATATATATATATATATATATATATATATATATATATATATATATATATATATATATATATATATATGCCTCTGGTGTCATTAGGGGCACATGTTCAAATGGACGATCCGAACCGTTCATAATTATCTACGTACTAAAAACAAGTGATCTATAAAAAAAAATTTAGTGATCATTTCATTATACATTGGACGTAAAACAAAACATATTATGGAACGGTCAAAAATGAATTTTTATTCGATTTACGGTGAAATATTACTCAAACCTTTTTAAAATTTCATCTAATTATATTTAGTAGTTAGATGTACACGTTCAACAAATCGTATCTTATATACGAATTTTGTAAACCACACATTCATTTTTAACCGTTCGACAATGCATTTTGTTTTATCTCCGATACATAATCAAATAATTATTAAATAAATCAAATGTTGGTAGTCCACGTGTTTTTAATAGATAGATCATTATGAATGGTTCTGATCATTCATATGAACACTAGAATATAATTTTTTTCGTTAATAGCACCAAAGCATTGGTGCTACTAATGGCACCATAGACGGCCTCTATATATATATATATATATATATATATATATATAAGTTTCTTGACAAATCTTTATAACTAATCGAAAATATAAAAACTTTCAAGTTCAATTTATCAAAAAAAAAAAAAAAAATTAAAACTCCTAAGTTCTCTTATCTTTTTTCTTAAATTAGAAATGCTCATATGTCTCAACGCAGGGCCGGTCCCGGGTATTGTGAGATCCTTGATCATTTTTCAAATGGGTTCCTCAAAACTTGCTAATTAAAAAAAAATCTTCAAATTACAAAAGAAAGATTTGCACCTAAATTTTTTACTAATAAACTATATGATTAATGTAGTTAATATGCATAAGTTCTAGGTCTCTTCTTTGAGGGCAATTTGGAGTGGAGAATTATGGTGGATTTTGCATTTTAAAATCCAGCTTTGTTTGGCAAACCTTAAAAATAGGATTTACCTTTTGCGGTATTTCCCTCTTTCCCATTTTACAGACAATATGTAATTCTCCAAAATATTAGAACTCCAACATTCTACATAAAATTAACGTGCCAAATATTTTGTTATACTAATCCGTCCTGCCTCATTCCTCTCTCTTGCTTCTTCTCTAATGGCTCCAGTCTCTCACCCTCTCGCTCGATACTTCTCCTGCAATCGCTGGGCAAAATAGCATCAATCTCTTAGGGTGTGCTCCAATGAGGGACAAAGGAGGGGAGGGGAAGAGAATGGATGGCAAAAAAATATTTTATCTTGCTCCCGAGTTTTATTTGGGTAAGATGGGAAGATAAAGGATGGCAACAATTTTGTCTTCCTAATATGAAAATAGCTCATTTTTGTTGCCTCCAAATTTGGAGGACAAATATTTTCTCTCCCTAATTAAACTATTTAATACCAAAAGTGCCCTTTATAACATTAGTTGTATTTAGGGATGAAAATGGTTCGGATACGGTTCGGATCGGGGCCTTATCATATCCGTATTCATATTCTCGGATCCGAATATGAATACGTATGCGAATACGGATCCGGTTCGGATATTACCGGATACAAATATGAATACAGATATTTATCGGATATCCATATTTTGATGGATTGTGTCTTTTTTCAAATATATATTTCACTATTAACAACAAAAAAATGATAAAATAATAATAAAATCATAACAAGTTTCAAAATAGTAATAACTAAATTGATGGATTTGAATAAATATCCTTATTCATATTAAAAAAATGATAAAATTGCTAAAATATTTTAAAAAATATCATTATATATATGTATATTCATATTCACTATGTAGTGAAATATCCGAAAACGGATATTATTTGGATTATAATTATCCGGATACGGATATTATCCATATCCGTTCGGATATTATATGCCAAACTCATTACCATATCTGTATTTGTATCCGTTCAAATACAGATAATTTTTTTTGAATATGAATATTTTGCGGATACGAATACAGATCGGTCAGATATTATTTTAACCGTTTTTATCCCTAGTTGTATTACTTATTAAAAAAGACATTTGTGTCTTTTTTTAATGACAAAATATTTATCCTCAAAATTGTTTTTTTTAAATCGGAACCATGACAATTATTTATTATGACTTCCATCTTACACTCGCTTCTCTTTCCCTCCCCTCTCTCGCGTTCTCCCCTAACAAAAGAGACTCGCAGCACTCGCTTCTCTTTCCTACCCCTCTCTCGCTTTCTCCCCTGACAAAAGAGACTCGCAGCACTCGCTTCTCTTTCCTACCCCTCTCTCAACTCGCAGCACACCTTTACTCTCTCTCACAAAAGTATCTCTCGCCCTCACTTAGACTTTGACCATGTAATCTCTCTTTCTCTCTCTCTCTCTCCCTCTCCCTTATCCCTCTCCCTCTCCGATTTTAGCATGGTAGGCTGATTAAAGTCTCTCTCCTCTCCAATTGGTCAGGCACTCATCTCCTTGATTAGTTTCTGCTCCTTGAGTAATTTCTGATGCTTGATTAAATAAATTGGGCAAAGAAGAAGCACTCAATTATTCTTGGGGTTATTAAAGGTAATACTGAATTATTGGACTATTTTGTATAACTATAGGCCTTGTTAGAAGTACTTTAATTGAGGGAGTATTAGATTAATTGAGAAAATTAGATGAACTAAATTAATTTAGGCAAAATTGGATTAATCATGATATAATTGTTCTTATGCTCCATACAGTACAAACATGTATGAGATTATTTGTGTTTTATTGACTTACTGTTCCAACATAAATCTACTGCCAAAAATATAAATCTAGTATTCATTGTTTTGGTTACTAATTTGTCTAATTGGTGCTGAATTAGGGGCTATGTGAGTGTAAAGTTGGAATTATTTTCATATTGCTACTTTGTAAGTTTGATTTGTTGTTATTTTTTTTTTTCTAATTTTACTTTTTTTTCTTCTGAAAGCTAATTACTTAAATTTGAATTTTGTTTCAGCAAAAGAGGGGCTAATGGACTTATATGGTGCTTTTTCACACAATGGCGGTTGGGTCCAAAATTGATTAAATAAATATTTGATTTTTTTTAATTTGAAGCTTACCTGGTTAAAGAGGAGGGTTGTCGAACAGTCAATAGACCGAAACAGTTTCAAGGCTCAATCAATGCTGAATTTGCAAGTAATTTGTAAGAGATCATATTATTCTCAAGTGAATGCTTACAACAGACTTGTGAAATGGATGTTCAATTGGAATTTTTTTTTTATTGTAAAATTATAGGAATTATATTAGCTTTATGAGCATATTTGTTTTCTTGAGTGGTGATACCGGACGGTCCGGACCTGATATGCAAGTTTCATCATTACAATAATTTTTGAAATTACACCAGCTGTGATAGAAAAATGAATTTAATAATTTTGTTTACTCTAATTTTAGTTTCTTTATTATTTGGTGATTAAATTATATTTTTCACTAATTTAATTAAACACTATTTTACCATTCATAATAATCAAATTCCAGAAGTTCCTAAATAATCGTTATAAAAAATTATAATTAGCTAATTCTGAATTATTTTCCCCCTCATCTCATAATTCGGTTCCATTTTACTAATTCCATTTGCCAAACGGCCCCTGGGTGTATTGCTCTCAAAATCTATAATTTCTTCAATCTCTTGATTTGAAAATTAGGAAAATCAATGTAGTGTTGAATTACAAAAACAACATCATAATCATTCACCAATTTCTTTGTTTATCATGTCTAACAATTAAGGCAATGAATAAATTAATTCCGTTGGAGCAAATAATTTAATAATGAACTCCCTTTTTGTTGAAAAGTTAAAAATTCCCTCACAATTGCTGAATCAATTGGGGAAAAATTATTCAACGAGTGAGTTAAAACTTGAAAGCGAAATCTTGTGAAGAGTCTCGGTACAAGAATCGAGTTGAGAGTTCAATGAATCGACGACAATTAAGATTTTTTTTGGAAAATTAAAAATACGGAAGATGGAGAGAAATATGATTCATGAGCAAACTTAGAAAATATGGCACAGACGAGAGAGAGAGAGAGAGAGAGAGAGAGAGAGGGAGAGAGAGAGACAAACAGAGAGAGGGGGGGGGTTAAATGGGTCTATTGTAGTTTGCACATGCCTTCGATTAAAAAAGCTCATTTCTTTCTTTTGGATTAAATACATATTAATCAATATACAAGAACGGGCCCCCTTATTTTTCGGATTCTAGACCTAGGTCTCATTGGTCTAGGGTGAGGGCCGTCCCTGTGTCAACGCGACCTTCTTTGTTTCATTTTAATATGAGATCAGAGTAGATAAGATAATGTTGGCGTGAAATAATTTACAATGGAAATATCAATTATAAAAAAATATTTTCTTTAACCCCACCTTTCTATAAGTGAAATATTCGAATCCCGCATCTACCGGGATTTTAAAAATTTAGTTGAAGGCAAAAGATCTTACCCTAAAAGAGAACAAAGCAAGAGATCACATGTAGTTCTTCTCAAAAAAAAAAAAAAAATTTTGAATTATTTTATTTGAATAAAATCATTACATTAGCTGCAATCTAGTTTATATCTTTCTCAGAGCTACATAATATCAAGTTGATGATATGATTGGATAAAAATCCATCTCATCCCACTTGTCAGCCAATCTGGCAGACTAATTTATTTTGTCTTCTACTTCTAATAATAAATCATGGTCAATGGTTAGTCTTTTTATCTCATCGGCAACATGGGCATTTTGTATCCCATAGTGTATTCAATCCACAATGTCAGTTTTTTTCTTTTCATTCTGATATATCTTTTTTTTTAAATATCAGTAGGCATATAGTTCTAATATTTTCTACTTTTGTTCATGGGAAGAGCCTGAAGACTAGTCCTATAATCATAGTGGTGGATTATTGGCTCCTCACGGAGATGTACACATGGATGTGTATCTGGTAAGATAGGATTGTAAGTTACTGCTATTATTAGTTTTGATTTGAATGCTACAATTCTTTTTTTAAGATCTAACCTATAATTTGTGGTATAATAGATTTGGCTAAATATATACTATATAATATTTTCTTGTGCCGGAATTCAAATTTGATATCTTCCTTAAACTTCTAAAATGTCTTATAGCTTCAGGTAACAATTTCAAAACAATAATTTGTTATAATATGGAAAAAAATGAGATCATAGAAAATTTTCATCTTGAATATTTAAGAGGTAACAAAAGTGGACATAAGGATTGATGTTGTTATCTAAAGCTACCATCATTTAAACTCTGTTAAATATCTATATATGTAACTTAAAGAAGCATATACAACCCACGGACACCCGGGATTCTTGTATACAGCTCTCACTTGCTTTTTCTGTCTTTTTACAAATTTAATCTCTTTTACATTTTCCCTTGCGTATTTTCTAACCGCATCTCTAAATCTCCGGGATAAATCTTTCCAATATGAAATTCGGTACAAATAATTTGTTCATAATCCAGCGGATAGACAATATTCGAGGGTTCTTCTTCGCTACTCTCATCGCAATCACTTGAAAATAAAAACTCACTATCCTTTTTTTCAACATTATTTCCCTAATCTTCTATTTTGTCGTACACATTAATCGCCAAAAAATCCGATTCAACACTCCAACTTGTCCCAACAAAACCCATATCCTCATTCATACTCAAGTGTTCTACATACAACTCAATACATTTCATCTTTGTGAAATTCGATAACATTTCCAGAACCGACAAATCGAAATATAGAATTTGGAAGATACCGCTTTCCGGCACCCTATAATGCAACTTTGAGATATCACATATATTCAATTTCTCTTGTATCATGCATGTTAAAATATCTACAAAAGGTTGGTGTATGTTAAAATATCTACAAAATCCCCCAATTGGTCATTTTGACCATTAACATACACGTAATCGGGACCGTTCGAAACAAATAAATCGTTATAAAAAATCTTAAAGGAACAACCGGTGTACATTCCCAAATTTTCTACAATATTGAATAAAAAATTTAATTAGTTTGTATAATGAAGGAAAAAAAACTAACAAAATTAAAAAAATATTTTATAAATTAATTACGTGATGAAGAAGAGGAGGGAAGTGAAGGGTGTTGCATTTGATCTTGAAGATGCATAGAGATTAGGATTTTAGTCTCTAATTAATTAATCAACAAAATAATAAAGACCAATTAGGTTATTAATTAGACACTATGGACTTAAAAGAATAAAATGTAGAGACATATTTAATCAAATTAGGCACCAATTATGCCTAATTTAACAAAATTTAAACATAATCTAAAAAAATTTTGATTAAACAAGAACAAGAAAGCAAAAAGAAATTGAAAATAGATTAAATTAGAGAGAAAAGAGAGAGGAGGGCTTACAAGGAGGGAGAACTGGAGGCCGGAGAGGAGATGGCCGGCGGAGGGGTGGCGGTGGCCGGTGAACTGGCCAGCGATGGGCGGAGGTTGTAGGGAGGGCGGTTTTTCTTTTTCTTTTGTACTTTCTTTCTTTCATTTGGGGGTGAGGAAGGGAGGGGGTGGGTTTTTATTTTTGTTTTTATTTTTCCTTTCTTTTTTAATCAATCCAACTCATAATTTTTTTATTATTATTTATTGTCATGTCATTCTGTCATGTCAGCATTTAATTGCTGACTGAGCATTTAACAGTGTTGGATTTCTACCATTCATAACGCAGCGGAAAAACAAAAACGAAACAAAATCGAATTCGAAACCCAAAAGAAGGATCCGTGAATTACAATTAAATCAAAGAAAAATTCATAACTTTGTACCTTCGGATTACGCTTAATCCGTGATGATCGAAAGCGAATTAGGTTGACGCTCTTCTTTGCCCGATTTCAAACCGGTTTCCAAACCGATCCTTGGTGCAAACAAACATTACGGAGAAATATTTTAAACTGAAAATCAATTTTTGTTTGCGTTTAAACAATGTAGTATCTATTATCATTCTTTGGAAAAAATCTAGCCGTGTTATTTTTGTTAAAATGAGCAAACAAACGCATGAAACATGAGTTTTAGGTGCAAACAAAGATTGTGGAGAAATATTTTAAATTGAACACAAACTTTGGTTTGCATTTGAATAATTTAGTATTTACTATCATTAATTACGAAAAATCTATCCGATTTTTTTTGAAAGAAACGAACAAAGAAACGCACGAAACATTAGTTTTAGGTGCAAACAAACATTATGGAGAAATATTTTAAACTGAAAATCAATTTTTGTTTGCGTTTAAATAATGTAGTATTTATTATCATTCTTTAGGAAATATCTAGCCAGGTTATTTTTGTTAAAATGAGCAAACAAACGCATGAAACATGAGGTTTAGGTGCAAACAAAGATTATAGAGAAATATTTTAAAATGAAAATCAATTTTAGTTTGCGTTTCAATAATGTAGATATATTATCATTCTTTAGAAAAAATCTAGCCGTGTTATTTTGGTTAAAATGAGCAAACAAACGCATGAAACATGAGTTTTAGGTGCAAACAAAGATTGTGGAGAAATATTTTAAATTGAACACAAACTTTGATTTGCATTTGAATAATTTAGTATTTACTATCATTCATTACGAAAAATCTATCCGATTTTTTTTGAAAGTAACGAACATAGAAACGCACGAAACATTAGTTTTAGGTGCAAACAAACATTACGGAGAAATATTTTAAACTGAAAATCAATTTTTGTTTGCGTTTAAACAATGTAGTATCTATTATCATTCTTTGGAAAAAATCTAGCCGTGTTATTTTTGTTAAAATGAGCAAACAAATGCATGAAACATGAGTTTTAGGTGCAAACAAAGATTGTGGAGAAATATTTTAAATTGAACACAAACTTCGGTTTCCATTTGAATAATTTAGTATTTACTATCATTCATTACGAAAAATCTATCCGATTTTTTTTGAAAGAAACGAACAAAGAAACGCACGAAACATTTATTTTTGGTGCAAACAAAAATTACGGAGAAATATTTTAAACTGAAAATCAATTTTTGTTTGCGTTTAAACAATGTAGTATCTATTATCATTCTTTGGAAAAAATCTAGCCGTGTTATTTTTGTTAAAATGAGCAAACAAACGCATGAAACATGAGTTTTAGGTGCAAACAAAGATTGTGGAGAAATATTTTAAATTGAACACAAACTTTGGTTTGCATTTGAATAATTTAGTATTTACTATCATTCATTACGAAAAATCTATCCGATTTTTTTTGAAAGAAACGAACATAGAAACGCACGAAACATTAGTTTTAGGTGCAAATAAACATTATGGAGAAATATTTTAAACTGAAAATCAATTTTTGTTTGCGTTGAAATAATGTAGTATCTATTATCATTCTTTAGAAAAAATCTAGCCGTGTTATTTTTGTTAAAATGAGCATACAAACAAATGAAACATGAGGTTTAGGTGCAAACAAAGATTGTGGAGAAATATTTTAAGTTGAACATAAACTTTGGTTTGCATTTGAATAATTTAGTATTTATTATCATTCATTACGAAAAATCTAGCCGATTTGTTTTGAGAGAAACGAACAAAGAAACGCACAAACAAGTTTAGAAAAATTTTAAAGAAAACAATTGTTGGTTTAAAAAAGTATATACATTCTTAGGAAAAACAGCCGTGTATGAGAAACAAACGCAAAACATAGTTTTAGGTGCAAACGAAAATAAAATATTTTAAATTGAACACAAACTTCGGTTTCCATTTGAATAATTTAGTTTTTACTATCATTCATTACGAAAAATCTATCCGATTTTTTTTGAATGAAACGAACAAAGAAACGCACGAAACATTTGTTTTTGGTGCAAACAAACATTACGGAGAAATATTTTAAACTGAAAATCAATTTTTGTTTGCGTTTAAACAATGTAGTATCTATTATCATTCTTTAGGAAAAATCTAGCCGTGTTATTTTTGTTAAAATGAGCAAACAAACGCATGAAACATGAGTTTTAGGTGCAAACAAGGATTGTGGAGAAATATTTTAAATTGAACACAAACTTTGGTTTGCATTTGAATAATTTAGTATTTACTATCATTCATTACGAAAAATCTATCCGATTTTTTTTGAAAGAAACGAACAAAGAAACGCACGAAACATTAGTTTTAGGTGCAAACAAACATTACGGAGAAATATTTTAAACTGAAAATCAATTTTTGTTTGCGTTTAAATAATGTAGTATTTATTATCATTCTTTAGGAAAAATCTAGCCGTGTTATTTTGGTTAAAATGAGCAAACAAACGCATGAAACATGAGTTTTAGGTGCAAACAAAGATTGTGGAGAAATATTTTAAATTGAACACAAACTTTGGTTTGCATTTGAATAATTTAGTAGTTACTATCATTCATTACGAAAAATCTATCCGATTTTTTTTGAAAGAAACGAACAAAGAAACGCACGAAACATTAGTTTTAGGTGCAAACAAACATTACGGAGAAATATTTTAAAATGAAAATCAATTTTAGTTTGCGTTTCAATAATGTAGATATATTATCATTCTTTAGAAAAAATCTAGCCGTGTTATTTTGGTTAAAATGAGCAAACAAACGCATGAAACATGAGTTTTAGGTGCAAACAAAGATTGTGGAGAAATATTTTAAATTGAACACAAACTTTGGTTTGCATTTGAATAATTTAGTATTTACTATCATTCATTACGAAAAATCTATCCGATTTTTTTTGAAAGAAACGAACAAAGAAACGCACGAAACATTAGTTTTAGGTGCAAACAAACATTATGGAGAAATATTTTAAACTGAAAATCAATTTTTGTTTGCTTTTAAATAATGTAGTATCTATTATCATTCTTTGGAAAAAATCTAGCCGTGTTATTTTTGTTAAAATGAGCAAACAAACGCATGAAACATGAGTTTTAGGTGCAAACAAAGATTGTGGAGAAATATTTTAAATTGAACACAAACTTTGGTTTGCATTTGAATAATTTAGTATTTACTATCATTCGTTACGAAAAATCTATCCGATTTATTTTGAAAGAAACGAACAAAGAAACGCACGAAACATTAGTTTTAGGTGCAAACAAACATTATGGAGAAATATTTTAAACTGAAAATCAATTTTTGTTTGCGTTTAAATAATGTAGTATTTATTATCATTCTTTAGGAAAAATCTAGCCATGTTATTTTTGTTAAAATGAGCAAACAAACGCATGAAACATGAGGTTTAGGTGCAAACAAAGATTGTGGATAAATATTTTAAATTGAACATACAAACTTTGGTTTGCATTTGAATAATTTAGTATTTACTATCATTCATTACGAAAAATCTATCCGATTTTTTTTGAAAGAAACGAACAAAGAAACGCACGAAACATTTGTCTTAGGTGCAAACAAAGATTATAGAGAAATATTTTAAAATGAAAATCAATTTTAGTTTGCGTTTCAATAATGTAGATATATTATCATTCTTTAGAAAAAATCTAGCCGTGTTATTTTTGTTAAAATGAGCAAACAAACGCATGAAACATGAGTTTTAGGTGCAAACAAAGATTGTGGAGAAATATTTTAAATTGAACACAAACTTTGGTTTGCATTTGAATAATTTAGTATTTACTATCATTCATTACGAAAAATCTATCCGATTTTTTTGAAAGAAACGAACAAAGAAACGCACGAAACATTAGTTTTAGGTGCAAACAAACATTATGGAGAAATATTTTAAACTGAAAATCAATTTTTGTTTGCGTTTAAATAATGTAGTATTTATTATCATTCTTTAGGAAAAATCTAGCCGTGTTATTTTGGTTAAAATGAGCAAACAAACGCATGAAACATGAGTTTTAGGTGCAAACAAAGATTGTGGAGAAATATTTTAAATTGAACACAAACTTTGGTTTGCATTTGAATAATTTAGTATTTACTATCATTCATTACGAAAAATCTATCCGAGTTTTTTTGAAAGAAACGAACAAAGAAACGCACGAAACATTAGTTTTAGGTGCAAACAAAGATTATGGAGAAATATTTTAAAATGAAAATCAATTTTAGTTTGCGTTTCAATAATGTAGTATATATTATCATTCTTTAGAAAAAATCTAGCCGTGTTATTTTTGTTAAAATGAGCAAACAAACGCATGAAACATGAGTTTTAGGTGCAAACAAAGATTGTGGAGAAATATTTTAAATTGAACACAAACTTTGGTTTGCATTTGAATAATTTAGTATTTACTATCATTCATTACGAAAAATCTATCCGATTTTTTTTGAAAGAAACGAACAAAGAAACGCACGAAACATTAGTTTTAGGTGCAAACAAACATTACGGAGAAATATTTTAAACTGAAAATCAATTTTTGTTTGCGTTTAAACAATGTAGTATCTATTATCATTCTTTGGAAAAAATCTAGCCGTGTTATTTTTGTTAAAATGAGCAAACAAACGCATGAAACATGAGTTTTAGGTGCAAACAAAGATTGTGGAGAAATATTTTAAATTGAACACAAACTTTGGTTTGCATTTGAATAATTTAGTATTTACTATCATTCATTACGAAAAATCTATCCGATTTTTTTTGAAAGAAACGAACAAAGAAACGCACGAAACATTAGTTTTAGGTGCAAACAAACATTATGGAGAAATATTTTAAACTGAAAATCAATTTTTGTTTGCGTTTAAATAATGTAGTATTTATTATCATTCTTTAGGAAAAATCTAGCCATGTTATTTTTGTTAAAATGAGCAAACAAACGCATGAAACATGAGGTTTAGGTGCAAACAAAGATTGTGGAGAAATATTTTAAATTGAACACAAACTTTGGTTTGCATTTGAATAATTTAGTATTTACTATCATTCATTACGAAAAATCTATCCGATTTTTTTTGAAAGAAACGAACAAAGAAACGCACGAAAAATTTGTCTTAGGTGCAAACAAAGATTATAGAGAAATATTTTAAAATGAAAATCAATTTTTGTTTGCGTTTCAATAATGTAGTATTTATTATCATTCTTTAGAAAAAATCTAGCCGTGTTATTTTGGTTAAAATGAGCAAACAAACGCATGAAACATGAGTTTTAGGTGCAAACAAAGATTGTGGAGAAATATTTTAAATTGAACACAAACTTTGGTTTGCATTTGAATAATTTAGTATTTACTATCATTCATTACGAAAAATCTATCCGATTTGTTTTGAAAGAAACGAACAAAGAAACGCACGAAACGTTAGTTTTAGGTGCAAACAAACATTACGGAGAAATATTTTAAACTGAAAATCAATTTTTGTTTGCGTTTAAATAATGTAGTATTTATTATCATTCTTTAGGAAAAATCTAGCCGTGTTATTTTGGTTAAAATGAGCAAACAAACGCATGAAACATGAGTTTTAGGTGCAAACAAAGATTGTGGAGAAATATTTTAAATTGAACACAAACTTTGGTTTGCATTTGAATAATTTAGTATTTACTATCATTCATTACGAAAAATCTATCCGATTTTTTTTGAAAGAAACGAACAAAGAAACGCACGAAACATTGGTCTTAGGTGCAAACAAAGATTATAGAGAAATATTTTAAAATGAAAATCAATTTTAGTTTGCGTTTCAATAATGTAGATATATTATCATTCTTTAGAAAAAATCTAGCCGTGTTATTTTTGTTAAAATGAGCAAACAAACGCATGAAACATGAGTTTTAGGTGCAAACAAAGATTGTGGAGAAATATTTTAAATTGAACACAAACTTTGGTTTGCATTTGAATAATTTAGTATTTACTATCATTCATTACGAAAAATCTATCCGATTTTTTTTGAAAGAAACGAACAAAGAAACGCACGAAACATTGGTCTTAGGTGCAAACAAAGATTATGGAGAAATATTTTAAATTGAAAATCAATTTTTGTTTGCGTTTAAATAATGTAGTATCTATTATCATTCTTTAGAAAAAATCTAGCCGTGTTATTTTTGTTAAAATGAGCAAACAAACGCATGAAACATGAGTTTTAGGTGCAAACAAAGATTGTGGAGAAATATTTTAAATTGAACACAAACTTTGGTTTGCATTTGAATAATTTAGTATTTACTATCATTCATTACGAAAAATCTATCCGATTTTTTTTGAAAGAAACGAACAAAGAAACGCACGAAACATTGGTTTTAGGTGCAAACAAAGATTATAGAGAAATATTTTAAAATGAAAATCAATTTTTGTTTGCGTTTAAATAATGTAGTATCTATTATCATTCTTTAGAAAAAATCTAGCCGTGTTATTTTTGTTAAAATGAGCAAACAAACGCATGAAACATGAGGTTTAGGTGCAAACAAAGATTGTGGAGAAATATTTTAAATTGAACACAAACTTTGGTTTGCATTTGAATAATTTAGTATTTACTATCATTCATTACGAAAAATCTATCCGATTTGTTTTGAAAGAAACGAACAAAGAAACGCACGAAACATTAGTTTTAGGTGCAAACAAACATTATGGAGAAATATTTTAAACTGAAAATCAATTTTTGTTTGCGTTTAAATAATGTAGTATTTATTATCATTCTTTAGGAAAAATCTAGCCGTGTTATTTTTGTTAAAATGAGCAAACAAACGCATGAAACATGAGTTTTAGGTGCAAACAAAGATTGTGGAGAAATATTTTAAATTGAACACAAACTTTGGTTTGCATTTGAATAATTTAGTATTTACTATCATTCATTACGAAAAATCTATCCGATTTTTTTTGAAAGAAACGAACAAAGAAACGCACGAAACATTTGTTTTAGGTGCAAACAAACATTATGGAGAAATATTGTAAATTGAAAATCAATTTTTGTTTGCGTTTAAATAATGTAGTATCTATTATCATTCTTTAGAAAAAATCTAGCCGTGTTATTTTTGTTAAAATGAGCAAACAAACGCATGAAACATGAGTTTTAGGTGCAAACAAAGATTGTGGAGAAATATTTTAAATTGAACACAAACTTTGGTTTGCATTTGAATAATTTAGTATTTACTATCATTCATTACGAAAAATCTATCCGATTTGTTTTGAAAGAAACGAACAAAGAAACGCACGAAACATTAGTTTTAGGTGCAAACAAACATTATGGAGAAATATTTTAAACTGAAAATCAATTTTTGTTTGCGTTTAAATAATGTAGTATTTATTATCATTCTTTAGAAAAAATCTAGCCGTGTTATTTTTGTTAAAATGAGCAAACAAACGCATGAAACATGAGTTTTAGGTGCAAACAAAGATTGTGGAGAAATATTTTAAATTGAACACAAACTTTGGTTTGCATTTGAATAATTTAGTATTTACTATCATTCATTACGAAAAATCTATCCGATTTTTTTTGAAAGAAACGAACAAAGAAACGCACGAAACATTGGTCTTAGGTGCAAACAAACATTATGGAGAAATATTTTAAACTGAAAATCAATTTTTGTTTGCGTTTAAATAATGTAGTATTTATTATCATTCTTTAGGAAAAATCTAGCCATGTTATTTTTGTTAAAATGAGCAAACAAACGCATGAAACATGAGGTTTAGGTGCAAACAAAGATTGTGGAGAAATATTTTAAATTGAACACAAACTTTGGTTTGCATTTGAATAATTTAGTATTTACTATCATTCATTACGAAAAATCTATCCGATTTTTTTTGAAAGAAACGAACAAAGAAACGCACGAAACATTGGTCTTAGGTGCAAACAAAGATTATAGAGAAATATTTTAAAATGAAAATCAATTTTTCTTTGCGTTTAAATAATGTAGTATTTATTATCATTCTTTAGAAAAAATCTAGCCGTGTTATTTTTGTTAAAATGAGCAAACAAACGCATGAAACATGAGTTTTAGGTGCAAACAAAGATTGTGGAGAAATATTTTAAATTGAACACAAACTTTGGTTTGCATTTGAATAATTTAGTATTTACTATCATTCATTACGAAAAATCTATCCGATTTTTTTTGAAAGAAACGAACAAAGAAACGCACGAAACATTAGTTTTAGGTGCAAACAAACATTATGGAGAAATATTTTAAACTGAAAATCAATTTTTGTTTGCGTTTAAATAATGTAGTATTTATTATCATTCTTTAGGAAAAATCTAGCCGTGTTATTTTTGTTAAAATGAGCAAACAAACGCATGAAACATGAGTTTTAGGTGCAAACAAAGATTGTGGAGAAATATTTTAAATTGAACACAAACTTTGGTTTGCATTTGAATAATTTAGTATTTACTATCATTCATTACGAAAAATCTATCCGATTTTTTTTGAAAGAAACGAACAAAGAAACGCACGAAACATTAGTTTTAGGTGCAAACAAACATTATGGAGAAATATTTTAAACTGAAAATCAATTTTTGTTTGCGTTTAAATAATGTAGTATTTATTATCATTCTTTAGAAAAAATCTAGCCGTGTTATTTTTGTTAAAATGAGCAAACAAACGCATGAAACATGAGTTTTAGGTGCAAACAAAGATTGTGGAGAAATATTTTAAATTGAACACAAACTTTGGTTTGCATTTGAATAATTTAGTATTTACTATCATTCATTACGAAAAATCTATCCGATTTTTTTTGAAAGAAACGAACAAAGAAACGCACGAAACATTGGTCTTAGGTGCAAACAAAGATTATAGAGAAATATTTAAAAATGAAAATCAATTTTAGTTTGCGTTTCAATAATGTAGTATCTATTATCATTCTTTAGAAAAAATCTAGCCGTGTTATTTTTGTTAAAATGAGCATACAAACGAATGAAACATGAGGTTTAGGTGCAAACAAAGATTGTGGAGAAATATTTTAAATTGAACACAAACTTTGGTTTGCATTTGAATAATTTAGTATTTACTATCATTCATTACGAAAAATCTATCCGATTTTTTTTGAAAGAAACGAACAAAGAAACGCACGAAACATTAGTTTTAGGTGCAAACAAACATTATGGAGAAATATTTTAAACTGAAAATCAATTTTTGTTTGCGTTTAAATAATGTAGTATTTATTATCATTCTTTAGGAAAAATCTAGCCGTGTTATTTTTGTTAAAATGAGCAAACAAACGCATGAAACATGAGTTTTAGGTGCAAACAAAGATTGTGGAGAAATATTTTAAATTGAACACAAACTTTGGTTTGCATTTGAATAATTTAGTATTTACTATCATTCATTACGAAAAATCTATCCGATTTTTTTTGAAAGAAACGAACAAAGAAACGCACGAAACATTAGTTTTAGGTGCAAACAAACATTATGGAGAAATATTTTAAACTGAAAATCAATTTTTGTTTGCGTTTAAATAATGTAGTATTTATTATCATTCTTTAGGAAAAAATCTAGCCGTGTTATTTTTGTTAAAATGAGCAAACAAACGCATGAAACATGAGTTTTAGGTGCAAACAAAGATTGTGGAGAAATATTTTAAATTGAACACAAACTTTGGTTTGCATTTGAATAATTTAGTATTTACTATCATTCATTACGAAAAATCTATCCGATTTTTTTGAAAGAAACGAACAAAGAAACGCACGAAACATTAGTTTTAGGTGCAAACAAAGATTATGGAGAAATATTTTAAAATGAAAATCAATTTTTGTTTGCGTTTAAATAATGTAGTATATATTATCATTCTTTAGAAAAAATCTAGCCGTGTTATTTTTGTTAAAATGAGCAAACAAACGCATGAAACATGAGTTTTAGGTGCAAACAAAGATTGTGGAGAAATATTTTAAATTGAACACAAACTTTGGTTTGCATTTGAATAATTTAGTATTTACTATCATTCATTACGAAAAATCTATCCGATTTTTTTTGAAAGAAACGAACAAAGAAACGCACGAAACATTAGTTTTAGGTGCAAACAAACATTATGGAGAAATATTTTAAAATGAAAATCAATTTTTGTTTGCGTTTAAATAATGTAGTATCTATTATCATTCTTTAGAAAAAATCTAGCCGTGTTATTTTTGTTAAAATGAGCAAACAAACGCATGAAACATGAGTTTTAGGTGCAAACAAAGATTGTGGAGAAATATTTTAAATTGAACACAAACTTTGGTTTGCATTTGAATAATTTAGTATTTACTATCATTCATTACGAAAAATCTATCCGATTTTTTTTGAAAGAAACGAACAAAGAAACGCACGAAACATTAGTTTTAGGTGCAAACAAACATTACGGAGAAATATTTTAAACTGAAAATCAATTTTTGTTTGCGTTTAAATAATGTAGTATCTATTATCATTCTTTAGAAAAAATCTAGCCGTGTTATTTTTGTTAAAATGAGCAAACAAACGAATGAAACATGAGGTTTAGGTGCAAACAAAGATTGTGGAGAAATATTTTAAATTGAACACAAACTTTGGTTTGCATTTGAATAATTTAGTATTTACTATCATTCATTACGAAAAATCTATCCGATTTTTTTTGAAAGAAACGAACAAAGAAACGCACGAAACATTAGTTTTAGGTGCAAACAAACATTATGGAGAAATATTTTAAACTGAAAATCAATTTTTGTTTGCGTTTAAATAATGTAGTATTTATTATCATTCTTTAGGAAAAATCTAGCCGTGTTATTTTTGTTAAAATGAGCAAACAAACGCATGAAACATGAGTTTTAGGTGCAAACAAAGATTGTGGAGAAATATTTTAAATTGAACACAAACTTTGGTTTGCATTTGAATAATTTAGTATTTACTATCATTCATTACGAAAAATCTATCCGATTTTTTTTGAATGAAACGAACAAAGAAACGCACGAAACATTTGTTTTTGGTGCAAACAAACATTACGGAGAAATATTTTAAACTGAAAATCAATTTTTGTTTGCGTTTAAACAATGTAGTATCTATTATCATTCTTTGGAAAAAATCTAGCCGTGTTATTTTTGTTAAAATGAGCAAACAAACGCATGAAACATGAGTTTTAGGTGCAAACAAAGATTGTGGAGAAATATTTTAAATTGAACACAAACTTTGGTTTGCATTTGAATAATTTAGTATTTACTATCATTCATTACGAAAAATCTATCCGATTTTTTTTGAAAGAAACGAACAAAGAAACGCACGAAACATTGGTCTTAGGTGCAAACAAAGATTATAGAGAAATATTTTAAAATGAAAATCAATTTTTGTTTGCGTTTCAATAATGTAGTATCTATTATCATTCTTTAGAAAAAATCTAGCCGTGTTATTTTTGTTAAAATGAGCATACAAACGAATGAAACATGAGGTTTAGGTGCAAACAAAGATTGTGGAGAAATATTTTAAATTGAACACAAACTTTGGTTTGCATTTGAATAATTTAGTATTTATTATCATTCATTACGAAAAATCTAGCCGATTTGTTTTGAGAGAAACGAACAAAGAAACGCACGAAACATTAGTTTTAGGTGCAAACAAACATTATGGAGAAATATTTTAAACTGAAAATCAATTTTTGTTTGCGTTTAAATAATGTAGTATTTATTATCATTCTTTAGGAAAAATCTAGCCGTGTTATTTTTGTTAAAATGAGCAAACAAACGCATGAAACATGAGTTTTAGGTGCAAACAAAGATTGTGGAGAAATATTTTAAATTGAACACAAACTTTGGTTTGCATTTGAATAATTTAGTATTTACTATCATTCATTACGAAAAATCTATCCGATTTTTTTTGAAAGAAACGAACAAAGAAACGCACGAAACATTAGTTTTAGGTGCAAACAAACATTACGGAGAAATATTTTAAAATGAAAATCAATTTTTGTTTGCGTTTAAATAATGTAGTATTTATTATCATTCTTTAGAAAAAATCTAGCCGTGTTATTTTTGTTAAAATGAGCAAACAAACGCATGAAACATGAGTTTTAGGTGCAAACAAAGATTGTGGAGAAATATTTTTAAATTGAACACAAACTTTTGTTTGCATTTGAATAATTTAGTATTTACTATCATTCATTACGAAAAAATCTAGCCGAGTTTTTTTGAATAGAAATGAGCAAACAAACGCATGAAACATTAGTTTTAGGTGCAAACAAAGATTGTGGAGAAATATTTTAAATTGAACACAAACTTTGGTTTGCATTTGAATAATTTAGTATTTATTATCATTCTTTGGAAAAAATCTAGCCGTGTTATTTTTGTTAAAATGAACAAACAAACGCATGAAACATTAGTTTTAGGTGCAAACAAAGATTGTGGAGAAATATTTTAAATTGAAAATCAATTTTTGTTTGCATTTAAATAATTTAGTATTTATTATCATTCTTTACGAAAAAATCTAGCCGTGTTATTTTCGTTAAAATGAGCAAACAAACGCATGAAACATGAGTTTTAGGTGCAAACAAAGATTGTGGAGAAATATTTTAAATTGAAAATAAACTTTGGTTTGCATTTGAATAATTTAGTATTTATTATCATTCTTTACGAAAAAATCTAGCCGATTTTATTTTTGTTAAAAAAAAGAAAGAAAATGAGCAAACAAACGCATGAAACATGAGTTTTAGGTGCAAACAAAGATTTGGAGAAATATTTTAAATTGAACACAAACTTTGGTTTGCATTTGAATAATTTAGTATTTACTATCATTCATTACGAAAAATCTATCCGATTTTTTTTGAAAGAAAAGAACAAAGAAACGCACGAAACATTAGTTTTAGGTGCAAACAAAGATTATAGAGAAATATTTTAAAATGAAAATCAATTTTAGTTTGCGTTTAAATAATGTAGTATCTATTATCATTCTTTAGAAAAAATCTAGCCGTGTTATTTTTGTTAAAATGAGCAAACAAACGCATGAAACATGAGTTTTAGGTGCAAACAAAGATTGTGGAGAAATATTTTAAATTGAACACAAACTTTGGTTTGCATTTGAATAATTTAGTATTTACTATCATTCATTACGAAAAATCTATCCGATTTTTTTTGAAAGAAACGAACAAAGAAACGCACGAAACATTGTTCTTAGGTGCAAACAAACTTTATGGAGAAATATTGTAAATTGAAAATCAATTTTTGTTTGCGTTTAAATAATGTAGTATCTATTATCATTCTTTAGGAAAAATCTAGCCGTGTTATTTTTGTTAAAATGAGCAAACAAACGCATGAAACATGAGTTTTAGGTGCAAACAAAGATTGTGGAGAAATATTTTAAATTGAACACAAACTTTGGTTTGCATTTGAATAATTTAGTATTTACTATCATTCATTACGAAAAATCTATCCGATTTTTTTTGAAAGAAACGAACAAAGAAACGCACGAAAAATTGGTCTTAGGTGCAAACAAACATTATGGAGAAATATTTTAAATTGAAAATCAATTTTTGTTTGCGTTTAAATAATGTAGTATCTATTATCATTCTTTAGAAAAAATCTAGCCGTGTTATTTTTGTTAAAATGAGCAAACAAACGCATGAAACATGAGTTTTAGGTGCAAACAAAGATTGTGGAGAAATATTTTAAATTGAACACAAACTTTGGTTTGCATTTGAATAATTTAGTATTTACTATCATTCATTACGAAAAATTATCCGATTTTTTTTGAAAGAAACGAACAAAGAAACGCACGAAACATTAGTTTTAGGTGCAAACAAACATTATGGAGAAATATTTTAAACTGAAAATCAATTTTTGTTTGCGTTTAAATAATGTAGTATTTATTATCATTCTTTAGAAAAAATCTAGCCGTGTTATTTTTGTTAAAATGAGCAAACAAACGCATGAAACATGAGTTTTAGGTGCAAACAAAGATTGTGGAGAAATATTTTAAATTGAACACAAACTTTGGTTTGCATTTGAATAATTTAGTATTTACTATCATTCATTACGAAAAATCTATCCGATTTTTTTTGAAAGAAACGAACAAAGAAACGCACGAAACATTGGTCTTAGGTGCAAACAAAGATTATAGAGAAATATTTTAAAATGAAAATCAATTTTTGTTTGCGTTTCAATAATGTAGTATCTATTATCATTCTTTAGAAAAAATCTAGCCGTGTTATTTTTGTTAAAATGAGCAAACAAACGCATGAAACATGAGTTTTAGGTGCAAACAAAGATTGTGGAGAAATATTTTAAATTGAACACAAACTTTGGTTTGCATTTGAATAATTTAGTATTTACTATCATTCATTACGAAAAATCTATCCGATTTTTTTTGAAAGAAACGAACAAAGAAACGCACGAAACATTGGTCTTAGGTGCAAACAAAGATTATAGAGAAATATTTTAAAATGAAAATCAATTTTAGTTTGCGTTTCAATAATGTAGTATCTATTATCATTCTTTAGAAAAAATCTAGCCGTGTTATTTTTGTTAAAATGAGCATACAAACGAATGAAACATGAGGTTTAGGTGCAAACAAAGATTGTGGAGAAATATTTTAAATTGAACACAAACTTTGGTTTGCATTTGAATAATTTAGTATTTACTATCATTCATTACGAAAAATCTAGCCGATTTGTTTTGAGAGAAACGAACAAAGAAACGCACGAAAACATTAGTTTTAGGTGCAAACAAACATTATGGAGAAATATTTTAAACTGAAAATCAATTTTTGTTTGCGTTTAAATAATGTAGTATTTATTATCATTCTTTAGGAAAAATCTAGCCGTGTTATTTTTGTTAAAATGAGCAAACAAACGCATGAAACATGAGTTTTAGGTGCAAACAAAGATTGTGGAGAAATATTTTAAATTGAACACAAACTTTGGTTTGCATTTGAATAATTTAGTATTTACTATCATTCATTACGAAAAATCTATCCGATTTTTTTTGAAAGAAACGAACAAAGAAACGCACGAAACATTTGTTTTTGGTGCAAACAAACATTATGGAGAAATATTTTAAACTGAAAATCAATTTTTGTTTGCGTTTAAATAATGTAGTATCTATTATCATTCTTTAGGAAAAATCTAGCCGTGTTATTTTTGTTAAAATGAGCAAACAAACGCATGAAACATGAGTTTTAGGTGCAAACAAAGATTGTGGAGAAATATTTTAAATTGAACACAAACTTTGGTTTGCATTTGAATAATTTAGTATTTACTATCATTCATTACGAAAAATCTATCCGATTTTTTTTGAAAGAAACGAACAAAGAAACGCACGAAACATTAGTTTTAGGTGCAAACAAAGATTATGGAGAAATATTTTAAAATGAAAATCAATTTTTGTTTGCGTTTAAATAATGTAGTATTTATTATCATTCTTTAGAAAAAATCTAGCCGTGTTATTTTTGTTAAAATGAGCAAACAAACGCATGAAACATGAGTTTTAGGTGCAAACAAAGATTGTGGAGAAATATTTTAAATTGAACACAAACTTTGGTTTGCATTTGAATAATTTAGTATTTACTATCATTCATTACGAAAAATCTATCCGATTTTTTTTGAAAGAAACGAACAAAGAAACGCACGAAACATTAGGTTTAGGTGCAAACAAAGATTATAGAGAAATATTTTAAAATGAAAATCAATTTTAGTTTGCGTTTCAATAATGTAGTATTTATTATCATTCTTTAGAAAAAATCTAGCCGTGTTATTTTTGTTAAAATGAGCAAACAAACGCATGAAACATGAGTTTTAGGTGCAAACAAAGATTGTGGAGAAATATTTTAAATTGAACACAAACTTTGGTTTGCATTTGAATAATTTAGTATTTACTATCATTCATTACGAAAAATCTATCCGATTTTTTTTGAAAGAAACGAACAAAGAAACGCACGAAACATTAGTTTTTGGTGCAAACAAACATTATGGAGAAATATTTTAAACTGAAAATCAATTTTTGTTTGCGTTTAAACAATGTAGTATCTATTATCATTCTTTAGGAAAAAATCTAGCCGTGTTATTTTTGTTAAAATGAGCAAACAAACGCATGAAACATGAGTTTTAGGTGCAAACAAAGATTGTGGAGAAATATTTTAAATTGAACACAAACTTTGGTTTGCATTTGAATAATTTAGTATTTACTATCATTCATTACGAAAAATCTATCCGATTTTTTTTGAAAGAAACGAACAAAGAAACGCACGAAACATTAGTTTTAGGTGCAAACAAACATTATGGAGAAATATTTTAAAATGAAAATCAATTTTTGTTTGCGTTTAAATAATGTAGTATTTATTATCATTCTTTAGGAAAAATCTAGCCGTGTTATTTTTGTTAAAATGAGCAAACAAACGCATGAAACATGAGGTTTAGGTGCAAACAAAGATTATAGAGAAATATTTTAAAATGAAAATCAATTTTAGTTTGCGTTTAATAATGTAGATATATTATCATAAAAAATCTAGCCGTGTTATTTTGGTTAAAATGAGCAAACAAACGCATGAAACATGAGTTTTAGGTGCAAACAAAGATTGTGGAGAAATATTTTAAATTGAACACAAACTTTGGTTTGCATTTGAATAATTTAGTATTTACTATCATTCATTACGAAAAATCTATCCGATTTTTTTTGAAAGAAAGAAACGAACAAAGAAACGCACGAAACATTAGTTTTAGGTGCAAACAAACATTATGGAGAAATATTTTAAATTGAAAATCAATTTTTGTTTGCGTTTAAATAATGTAGTATCTATTATCATTCTTTAGAAAAAATCTAGCCGTGTTATTTTTGTTAAAATGAGCAAACAAACGCATGAAACATGAGTTTTAGGTGCAAACAAAGATTGTGGAGAAATATTTTAAATTGAACACAAACTTTGGTTTGCATTTGAATAATTTAGTATTTACTATCATTCATTACGAAAAATCTATCCGATTTTTTTTGAAAGAAACGAACAAAGAAACGCACGAAACATTAGTTTTAGGTGCAAACAAACATTATGGAGAAATATTTTAAACTGAAAATCAATTTTTGTTTGCGTTTAAATAATGTAGTATCTATTATCATTCTTTAGGAAAAAATCTAGCCGTGTTATTTTTGTTAAAATGAGCAAACAAACGCATGAAACATGAGTTTTAGGTGCAAACAAAGATTGTGGAGAAATATTTTAAATTGAACACAAACTTTGGTTTGCATTTGAATAATTTAGTATTTACTATCATTCATTACGAAAAATCTATCCGATTTTTTTTGAAAGAAACGAACAAAGAAACGCACGAAACATTAGTTTTAGGTGCAAACAAACATTATGGAGAAATATTTTAAACTGAAAATCAATTTTTGTTTGCGTTTAAATAATGTAGTATTTATTATCATTCTTTAGGAAAAAACTAGCCGTGTTATTTTTGTTAAAATGAGCAAACAAACGCATGAAACATGAGTTTTAGGTGCAAACAAAGATTGTGGAGAAATATTTTAAATTGAACACAAACTTTGGTTTGCATTTGAATAATTTAGTATTTACTATCATTCATTACGAAAAATCTATCCGATTTTTTTTGAAAGAAACGAACAAAGAAACGCACGAAACATTGGTCTTAGGTGCAAACAAAGATTATAGAGAAATATTTTAAAATGAAAATCAATTTTAGTTTGCGTTTCAATAATGTAGTATCTATTATCATTCTTTAGAAAAAATCTAGCCGTGTTATTTTTGTTAAAATGAGCAAACAAACGCATGAAACATGAGTTTTAGGTGCAAACAAAGATTGTGGAGAAATATTTTAAATTGAACACAAACTTTGGTTTGCATTTGAATAATTTAGTATTTACTATCATTCATTACGAAAAATCTATCCGATTTTTTTTGAAAGAAACGAACAAAGAAACGCACGAAACATTAGTTTTAGGTGCAAACAAACATTATGGAGAAATATTTTAAAATGAAAATCAATTTTTGTTTGCGTTTAAATAATGTAGTATCTATTATCATTCTTTAGAAAAAATCTAGCCGTGTTATTTTTGTTAAAATGAGCAAACAAACGCATGAAACATGAGTTTTAGGTGCAAACAAAGATTGTGGAGAAATATTTTAAATTGAACACAAACTTTGGTTTGCATTTGAATAATTTAGTATTTACTATCATTCATTACGAAAAATCTATCCGATTTTTTTTGAAAGAAACGAACAAAGAAACGCACGAAACATTAGTTTTAGGTGCAAACAAACATTATGGAGAAATATTTTAAACTGAAAATCAATTTTTGTTTGCGTTTAAATAATGTAGTATTTATTATCATTCTTTAGAAAAAATCTAGCCGTGTTATTTTTGTTAAAATGAGCAAACAAACGCATGAAACATGAGTTTTAGGTGCAAACAAAGATTGTGGAGAAATATTTTAAATTGAACACAAACTTTGGTTTGCATTTGAATAATTTAGTATTTACTATCATTCATTACGAAAAATCTATCCGATTTTTTTTGAAAGAAACGAACAAAGAAACGCACGAAACATTAGTTTTAGGTGCAAACAAACATTATGGAGAAATATTTTAAAATGAAAATCAATTTTTGTTTGCGTTTAAACAATGTAGTATCTATTATCATTCTTTAGGAAAAAATCTAGCCGTGTTATTTTTGTTAAAATGAGCAAACAAACGCATGAAACATGAGTTTTAGGTGCAAACAAAGATTGTGGAGAAATATTTTAAATTGAACACAAACTTTGGTTTGCATTTGAATAATTTAGTATTTACTATCATTCATTACGAAAAATCTATCCGATTTTTTTTGAAAGAAACGAACAAAGAAACGCACGAAACATTAGTTTTAGGTGCAAACAAACATTATGGAGAAATATTTTAAAATGAAAATCAATTTTTGTTTGCGTTTAAATAATGTAGTATTTATTATCATTCTTTAGGAAAAATCTAGCCGTGTTATTTTTGTTAAAATGAGCAAACAAACGCATGAAACATGAGTTTTAGGTGCAAACAAAGATTGTGGAGAAATATTTTAAATTGAACACAAACTTTGGTTTGCATTTGAATAATTTAGTATTTACTATCATTCATTACGAAAAATCTATCCGATTTTTTTTGAAAGAAACGAACAAAGAAACGCACGAAACATTGGTCTTAGGTGCAAACAAAGATTATAGAGAAATATTTTAAAATGAAAATCAATTTTAGTTTGCGTTTCAATAATGTAGTATCTATTATCATTCTTTAGAAAAAATCTAGCCGTGTTATTTTTGTTAAAATGAGCAAACAAACGCATGAAACATGAGTTTTAGGTGCAAACAAAGATTGTGGAGAAATATTTTAAATTGAACACAAACTTTGGTTTGCATTTGAATAATTTAGTATTTACTATCATTCATTACGAAAAATCTATCCGATTTTTTTTGAAAGAAACGAACAAAGAAACGCACGAAACATTAGTTTTAGGTGCAAACAAACATTATGGAGAAATATTTTAAAATGAAAATCAATTTTTGTTTGCGTTTAAATAATGTAGTATCTATTATCATTCTTTAGGAAAAAATCTAGCCGTGTTATTTTTGTTAAAATGAGCAAACAAACGCATGAAACATGAGTTTTAGGTGCAAACAAAGATTGTGGAGAAATATTTTAAATTGAACACAAACTTTGGTTTGCATTTGAATAATTTAGTATTTACTATCATTCATTACGAAAAATCTATCCGATTTTTTTTGAAAGAAACGAACAAAGAAACGCACGAAACATTAGTTTTAGGTGCAAACAAACATTATGGAGAAATATTTTAAAATGAAAATCAATTTTTGTTTGCGTTTAAACAATGTAGTATCTATTATCATTCTTTAGGAAAAAATCTAGCCGTGTTATTTTTGTTAAAATGAGCAAACAAACGCATGAAACATGAGTTTTAGGTGCAAACAAAGATTGTGGAGAAATATTTTAAATTGAACACAAACTTTGGTTTGCATTTGAATAATTTAGTATTTACTATCATTCATTACGAAAAATCTATCCGATTTTTTTGAAAGAAACGAACAAAGAAACCACGAAACATTAGTTTTAGGTGCAAACAAACATTATGGAGAAATATTTTAAAATGAAAATCAATTTTTGTTTGCGTTTAAATAATGTAGTATTTATTATCATTCTTTAGAAAAAATCTAGCCGTGTTATTTTTGTTAAAATGAGCAAACAAACGCATGAAACATGAGGTTTAGGTGCAAACAAAGATTAAAGAAATATTTTAAAAAAAAAATTTAGGAATAATAATATATTATCATCAGAAAAACAGCCGTGTTATTTTGGTAAAAAAAAAAAAAGGGAGAAATATTTTAAATTGAACACAAACTTTGGTTTGCATTTGAATAATTTAGTATTTACTATCATTCATTACGAAAAATCTATCCGATTTTTTTTGAAAGAAACGAACAAAGAAACGCACGAAACATTAGTTTTAGGTGCAAACAAACATTATGGAGAAATATTTTAAAATGAAAATCAATTTTTAGTTTGCGTTTAAATAATGTAGTATTTATTATCATTCTTTAGGAAAAATCTAGCCGTGTTATTTTTGTTAAAATGAGCAAACAAACGCATGAAACATGAGTTTTAGGTGCAAACAAAGATTGTGGAGAAATATTTTAAATTGAACACAAACTTTGGTTTGCATTTGAATAATTTAGTATTTACTATCATTCATTACGAAAAATCTATCCGATTTTTTTTGAAAGAAACGAACAAAGAAACGCACGAAACATTAGTTTTAGGTGCAAACAAACATTATGGAGAAATATTTTAAAATGAAAATCAATTTTTGTTTGCGTTTAAATAATGTAGTATCTTATTATCATTCTTTAGGAAAAATCTAGCCGTGTTATTTTTGTTAAAATGAGCAAACAAACGCATGAAACATGAGTTTTAGGTGCAAACAAAGATTGTGGAGAAATATTTTAAATTGAACACAAACTTTGGTTTGCATTTGAATAATTTAGTATTTACTATCATTCATTACGAAAAATCTATCCGATTTTTTTTGAAAGAAACGAACAAAGAAACGCACGAAACATTGGTCTTAGGTGCAAACAAAGATTATAGAGAAATATTTTAAAATGAAAATCAATTTTAGTTTGCGTTTCAATAATGTAGTATCTATTATCATTCTTTAGAAAAAATCTAGCCGTGTTATTTTTGTTAAAATGAGCAAACAAACGCATGAAACATGAGTTTTAGGTGCAAACAAAGATTGTGGAGAAATATTTTAAATTGAACACAAACTTTGGTTTGCATTTGAATAATTTAGTATTTACTATCATTCATTACGAAAAATCTATCCGATTTTTTTTGAAAGAAACGAACAAAGAAACGCACGAAACATTAGTTTTAGGTGCAAACAAAGATTATAGAGAAATATTTTAAAATGAAAATCAATTTTTGTTTGCGTTTAAACAATGTAGTATCTATTATCATTCTTTGGAAAAAACCTAGCCGTGTTATTTTTGTTAAAATGAGCAAACAAACGCATGAAACATGAGTTTTAGGTGCAAACAAAGATTGTGGAGAAATATTTTAAATTGAACACAAACTTTGGTTTGCATTTGAATAATTTAGTATTTACTATCATTCATTACGAAAAATCTATCCGATTTTTTTTGAAAGAAACGAACAAAGAAACGCACGAAACATTAGTTTTAGGTGCAAACAAACATTATGGAGAAATATTTTAAACTGAAAATCAATTTTTGTTTGCGTTTAAATAATGTAGTATTTATTATCATTCTTTAGAAAAAATCTAGCCGTGTTATTTTTGTTAAAATGAGCAAACAAACGCATGAAACATGAGTTTTAGGTGCAAACAAAGATTGTGGAGAAATATTTTAAATTGAACACAAACTTTGGTTTGCATTTGAATAATTTAGTATTTACTATCATTCATTACGAAAAATCTATCCGATTTTTTTTGAAAGAAACGAACAAAGAAACGCACGAAACATTGGTCTTAGGTGCAAACAAAGATTATAGAGAAATATTTTAAAATGAAAATCAATTTTAGTTTGCGTTTCAATAATGTAGTATCTATTATCATTCTTTAGAAAAAATCTAGCCGTGTTATTTTTGTTAAAATGAGCAAACAAACGCATGAAACATGAGTTTTAGGTGCAAACAAAGATTGTGGAGAAATATTTTAAATTGAACACAAACTTTGGTTTGCATTTGAATAATTTAGTATTTACTATCATTCATTACGAAAAATCTATCCGATTTTTTTTGAAAGAAACGAACAAAGAAACGCACGAAACATTAGTTTTAGGTGCAAACAAACATTATGGAGAAATATTTTAAAATGAAAATCAATTTTTGTTTGCGTTTAAATAATGTAGTATTTATTATCATTCTTTAGGAAAAAATCTAGCCGTGTTATTTTTGTTAAAATGAGCAAACAAACGCATGAAACATGAGTTTTAGGTGCAAACAAAGATTGTGGAGAAATATTTTAAATTGAACACAAACTTTGGTTTGCATTTGAATAATTTAGTATTTACTATCATTCATTACGAAAAATCTATCCGATTTTTTTTGAAAGAAACGAACAAAGAAACGCACGAAACATTAGTTTTAGGTGCAAACAAAGATTATGGAGAAATATTTTAAAATGAAAATCAATTTTTGTTTGCGTTTAAATAATGTAGTATCTATTATCATTCTTTAGAAAAAATCTAGCCGTGTTATTTTTGTTAAAATGAGCAAACAAACGCATGAAACATGAGTTTTAGGTGCAAACAAAGATTGTGGAGAAATATTTTAAATTGAACACAAACTTTGGTTTGCATTTGAATAATTTAGTATTTACTATCATTCATTACGAAAAATCTATCCGATTTTTTTTGAAAGAAACGAACAAAGAAACGCACGAAACATTAGTTTTAGGTGCAAACAAACATTATGGAGAAATATTTTAAAATGAAAATAAATTTTTGTTTGCGTTTAAACAATGTAGTATCTATTATCATTCTTTAGAAAAAATCTAGCCGTGTTATTTTTGTTAAAATGAGCAAACAAACGCATGAAACATGAGTTTTAGGTGCAAACAAAGATTGTGGAGAAATATTTTAAATTGAACACAAACTTTGGTTTGCATTTGAATAATTTAGTATTTACTATCATTCATTACGAAAAATCTATCCGATTTTTTTTGAAAGAAACGAACAAAGAAACGCACGAAACATTGGTCTTAGGTGCAAACAAAGATTATAGAGAAATATTTTAAAATGAAAATCAATTTTTGTTTGCGTTTCAATAATGTAGTATCTATTATCATTCTTTAGAAAAAATCTAGCCGTGTTATTTTTGTTAAAATGAGCAAACAAACGCATGAAACATGAGTTTTAGGTGCAAACAAAGATTGTGGAGAAATATTTTAAATTGAACACAAACTTTGGTTTGCATTTGAATAATTTAGTATTTACTATCATTCATTACGAAAAATCTATCCGATTTTTTTTGAAAGAAACGAACAAAGAAACGCACGAAACATTAGTCTTAGGTGCAAACAAACATTATGGAGAAATATTTTAAAATGAAAATCAATTTTTGTTTGCGTTTAAATAATGTAGTATTTATTATCATTCTTTAGGAAAAATCTAGCCGTGTTATTTTTGTTAAAATGAGCAAACAAACGCATGAAACATGAGTTTTAGGTGCAAACAAAGATTGTGGAGAAATATTTTAAATTGAACACAAACTTTGGTTTGCATTTGAATAATTTAGTATTTACTATCATTCATTACGAAAAATCTATCCGATTTTTTTTGAAAGAAACGAACAAAGAAACGCACGAAACATTAGTTTTAGGTGCAAACAAACATTATGGAGAAATATTTTAAAATGAAAATCAATTTTTGTTTGCGTTTAAATAATGTAGTATTTATTATCATTCTTTAGGAAAAATCTAGCCGTGTTATTTTTGTTAAAATGAGCAAACAAACGCATGAAACATGAGTTTTAGGTGCAAACAAAGATTGTGGAGAAATATTTTAAATTGAACACAAACTTTGGTTTGCATTTGAATAATTTAGTATTTACTATCATTCATTACGAAAAATCTATCCGATTTTTTTTGAAAGAAACGAACAAAGAAACGCACGAAACATTAGTTTTAGGTGCAAACAAACATTATGGAGAAATATTTTAAAATGAAAATCAATTTTTGTTTGCGTTTAAATAATGTAGTATCTATTATCATTCTTTAGAAAAAATCTAGCCGTGTTATTTTTGTTAAAATGAGCAAACAAACGCATGAAACATGAGTTTTAGGTGCAAACAAAGATTGTGGAGAAATATTTTAAATTGAACACAAACTTTGGTTTGCATTTGAATAATTTAGTATTTACTATCATTCATTACGAAAAATCTATCCGATTTTTTTGAAAGAAACGAACAAAGAAACGCACGAAACATTAGTTTTAGGTGGAAACAAACATTACGGAGAAATATTTTAAAATGAAAATCAATTTTTGTTTGCGTTTAAATAATGTAGTATCTATTATCATTCTTTAGAAAAAATCTAGCCGTGTTATTTTTGTTAAAATGAGCAAACAAACGCATGAAACATGAGTTTTAGGTGCAAACAAAGATTGTGGAGAAATATTTTAAATTGAACACAAACTTTGGTTTGCATTTGAATAATTTAGTATTTACTATCATTCATTACGAAAAATCTATCCGATTTTTTTTGAAAGAAACGAACAAAGAAACGCAACAAGAAACATTAGTCTTAGGTGCAAACAAAGATTATAGAGAAATATTTTAAAATGAAAATCAATTTTTCTTTGCGTTTAAATAATGTAGTATTTATTATCATTCTTTAGAATAAATCTAGCCGTGTCATTTTCGTTAAAATGAGCAAACAAACGCATGAAACATGAGTTTTAGGTGCAAACAAAGATTGTGGAGAAATATTTTAAATTGAACACAAACTTTGGTTTGCATTTGAATAATTTAGTATTTACTATCATTCATTACGAAAAATCTATCCGATTTTTTTTGAAAGAAACGAACAAAGAAACGCACGAAACATTAGTTTTAGGTGCAAACAAACATTATGGAGAAATATTTTAAAATGAAAATCAATTTTTGTTTGCGTTTAAATAATGTAGTATCTATTATCATTCTTTAGAAAAAATCTAGCCGTGTTATTTTTGTTAAAATGAGCAAACAAACGCATGAAACATGAGTTTTAGGTGCAAACAAAGATTGTGGAGAAATATTTTAAATTGAACACAAACTTTGGTTTGCATTTGAATAATTTAGTATTTACTATCATTCATTACGAAAAATCTATCCGATTTTTTTGAAAGGAACGAACAAAGAAACGCACGAAACATTAGTTTTAGGTGGAAACAAACATTACGAAGAAATATTTTAAAATGAAAATCAATTTTTGTTGGCGTTTAAATAATGTAGTATTTATTATCATTCTTTAGGAAAAATCTAGCCGTGTTATTTTTGTTAAAATGAGCAAACAAACGCATGAAACATGAGTTTTAGGTGCAAACAAAGATTGTGGAGAAATATTTTAAATTGAACACAAACTTTGGTTTGCATTTGAATAATTTAGTATTTACTATCATTCATTACGAAAAATCTATCCGATTTTTTTTGAAAGAAACGAACAAAGAAACGCACGAAACATTGGTCTTAGGTGCAAACAAAGATTATAGAGAAATATTTTAAAATGAAAATCAATTTTAGTTTGCGTTTCAATAATGTAGTATCTATTATCATTCTTTAGAAAAAATCTAGCCGTGTTATTTTTGTTAAAATGAGCAAACAAACGCATGAAACATGAGTTTTAGGTGCAAACAAAGATTGTGGAGAAATATTTTAAATTGAACACAAACTTTGGTTTGCATTTGAATAATTTAGTATTTACTATCATTCATTACGAAAAATCTATCCGATTTTTTTTAAAGAAACGAACAAAGAAACGCACGAAACATTAGTCTTAGGTGCAAACAAAGATTATGGAGAAATATTTTAAAATGAAAATCAATTTTTGTTTGCGTTTAAATAATGTAGTATTTATTATCATTCTTTAGAAAAAATCTAGCCGTGTTATTTTTGTTAAAATGAGCAAACAAACGCATGAAACATGAGTTTTAGGTGCAAACAAAGATTGTGGAGAAATATTTTAAATTGAACACAAACTTTGGTTTGCATTTGAATAATTTAGTATTTACTATCATTCATTACGAAAAATCTATCCGATTTTTTTTGAAAGAAACGAACAAAGAAACGCACGAAACATTAGTTTTAGGTGCAAACAAACAGATTATGGAGAAATATTTTAAAATGAAAATCAATTTTTGTTTGCGTTTAAATAATGTAGTATTTATTATCATTCTTTAGAAAAAATCTAGCCGTGTTATTTTTGTTAAAATGAGCAAACAAACGCATGAAACATGAGTTTTAGGTGCAAACAAAGATTGTGGAGAAATATTTTAAATTGAACACAAACTTTGGTTTGCATTTGAATAATTTAGTATTTACTATCATTCATTACGAAAAATCTATCCGATTTTTTTTGAAAGAAACGAACAAAGAAACGCACGAAACATTAGTTTTAGGTGCAAACAAACATTACGGAGAAATATTTTAAACTGAAAATCAATTTTTGTTTGCGTTTAAATAATGTAGTATTTATTATCATTCTTTAGGAAAAATCTAGCCGTGTTATTTTTGTTAAAATGAGCAAACAAACGCATGAAACATGAGTTTTAGGTGCAAACAAAGATTGTGGAGAAATATTTTAAATTGAACACAAACTTTGGTTTGCATTTGAATAATTTAGTATTTACTATCATTCATTACGAAAAATCTATCCGATTTTTTTTGAAAGAAACGAACAAAGAAACGCACGAAACATTGGTCTTAGGTGCAAACAAAGATTATAGAGAAATATTTTAAAATGAAAATCAATTTTAGTTTGCGTTTCAATAATGTAGTATTTATTATCATTCTTTAGAAAAAATCTAGCCGTGTTATTTTTGTTAAAATGAGCAAACAAACGCATGAAACATGAGTTTTAGGTGCAAACAAAGATTGTGGAGAAATATTTTAAATTGAACACAAACTTTGGTTTGCATTTGAATAATTTAGTATTTACTATCATTCATTACGAAAAATCTATCCGATTTTTTTTGAAAGAAACGAACAAAGAAACGCACGAAAACATTAGTTTTAGGTGCAAACAAACATTATGGAGAAATATTTTAAAATGAAAATCAATTTTTGTTTGCGTTTAAATAATGTAGTATTTATTATCATTCTTTAGAAAAAATCTAGCCGTGTTATTTTTGTTAAAATGAGCAAACAAACGCATGAAACATGAGTTTTAGGTGCAAACAAAGATTGTGGAGAAATATTTTAAATTGAACACAAACTTTGGTTTGCATTTGAATAATTTAGTATTTACTATCATTCATTACGAAAAATCTATCCGAGTTTTTTTGAAAGAAACGAGCAAAGAAATGCACGAAACATTCGTCTTAGGTGCAAACAAAGATTATAGAGAAATATTTTAAAATGAAAATCAATTTTTCTTTGCGTTTAAATAATGTAGTATCTATTATCATTCTTTAGAAAAAATCTAGCCGTGTTATTTTCGTTAAAATGAGCAAACAAACGCATGAAACATGAGTTTTAGGTGCAAACAAAGATTGTGGAGAAATATTTTAAATTGAACACAAACTTTGGTTTGCATTTGAATAATTTAGTATTTACTATCATTCATTACGAAAAATCTATCCGATTTTTTTTGAAAGAAACGAACAAAGAAACGCACGAAACATTGGTCTTAGGTGCAAACAAAGATTATAGAGAAATATTTTAAAATGAAAATCAATTTTAGTTTGCGTTTCAATAATGTAGTATCTATTATCATTCTTTAGAAAAAATCTAGCCGTGTTATTTTTGTTAAAATGAGCAAACAAACGCATGAAACATGAGTTTTAGGTGCAAACAAAGATTGTGGAGAAATATTTTAAATTGAACACAAACTTTGGTTTGCATTTGAATAATTTAGTATTTACTATCATTCATTACGAAAAATCTATCCGATTTTTTTGAAAGGAACGAACAAAGAAACGCACGAAACATTAGTTTTAGGTGGAAACAAACATTACGGAGAAATATTTTAAAATGAAAATCAATTTTTGTTTGCGTTTAAATAATGTAGTATCTATTATCATTCTTTAGAAAAAATCTAGCCGTGTTATTTTTGTTAAAATGAGCAAACAAACGCATGAAACATGAGTTTTAGGTGCAAACAAAGATTGTGGAGAAATATTTTAAATTGAACACAAACTTTGGTTTGCATTTGAATAATTTAGTATTTACTATCATTCATTACGAAAAATCTATCCGATTTTTTTGAAAGAAACGAACAAAGAAACGCACGAAACATTAGTTTTAGGTGCAAACAAAACATTATGGAGAAATATTTTAAACTGAAAATCAATTTTTGTTTGCGTTTAAATAATGTAGTATTTATTATCATTCTTTAGAAAAAATCTAGCCGTGTTATTTTTGTTAAAATGAGCAAACAAACGCATGAAACATGAGTTTTAGGTGCAAACAAAGATTGTGGAGAAATATTTTAAATTGAACACAAACTTTGGTTTGCATTTGAATAATTTAGTATTTACTATCATTCATTACGAAAAATCTATCCGATTTTTTTTGAAAGAAACGAACAAAGAAACGCACGAAACATTGGTCTTAGGTGCAAACAAAGATTATGGAGAAATATTTTAAAATGAAAATCAATTTTTGTTTGCGTTTCAATAATGTAGTATTTATTATCATTCTTTAGAAAAAATCTAGCCGTGTTATTTTTGTTAAAATGAGCAAACAAACGCATGAAACATGAGTTTTAGGTGCAAACAAAGATTGTGGAGAAATATTTTAAATTGAACACAAACTTTGGTTTGCATTTGAATAATTTAGTATTTACTATCATTCATTACGAAAAATCTATCCGATTTTTTTTGAAAGAAACGAACAAAGAAACGCACGAAACATTAGTTTTAGGTGCAAACAAAGATTATAGAGAAATATTTTAAAATGAAAATCAATTTTTGTTTGCGTTTAAATAATGTAGTATTTATTATCATTCTTTAGGAAAAATCTAGCCGTGTTATTTTTGTTAAAATGAGCAAACAAACGCATGAAAAACATGAGTTTTAGGTGCAAACAAAGATTGTGGAGAAATATTTTAAATTGAACACAAACTTTGGTTTGCATTTGAATAATTTAGTATTTACTATCATTCATTACGAAAAATCTATCCGATTTTTTTTGAAAGAAACGAACAAAGAAACAAACGAAACATTGGTCTTAGGTGCAAACAAAGATTATAGAGAAATATTTTAAAATGAAAATCAATTTTAGTTTGCGTTTCAATAATGTAGTATCTATTATCATTCTTTAGAAAAAATCTAGCCGTGTTATTTTTGTTAAAATGAGCAAACAAACGCATGAAACATGAGTTTTAGGTGCAAACAAAGATTGTGGAGAAATATTTTAAATTGAACACAAACTTTGGTTTGCATTTGAATAATTTAGTATTTACTATCATTCATTACGAAAAATCTATCCGATTTTTTTTGAAAGAAACGAACAAAGAAACGCACGAAACATTGGTCTTAGGTGCAAACAAAGATTATAGAGAAATATTTTAAAATGAAAATCAATCTTAGTTTGCGTTTCAATAATGTAGTATCTATTATCATTCTTTAGAAAAAATCTAGCCGTGTTATTTTTGTTAAAATGAGCAAACAAACGCATGAAACATGAGTTTTAGGTGCAAACAAAGATTGTGGAGAAATATTTTAAATTGAACACAAACTTTGGTTTGCATTTGAATAATTTAGTATTTACTATCATTCATTACGAAAAATCTATCCGATTTTTTTTGAAAGAAACGAACAAAGAAACGCACGAAACATTAGTTTTAGGTGCAAACAAACATTATGGAGAAATATTTTAAACTGAAAATCAATTTTTGTTTGCGTTTAAATAATGTAGTATTTATTATCATTCTTTAGGAAAAAATCTAGCCGTGTTATTTTTGTTAAAATGAGCAAACAAACGCATGAAACATGAGTTTTAGGTGCAAACAAAGATTGTGGAGAAATATTTTAAATTGAACACAAACTTTGGTTTGCATTTGAATAATTTAGTATTTACTATCATTCATTACGAAAAATCTATCCGATTTTTTTTGAAAGAAACGAACAAAGAAACGCACGAAACATTAGTTTTAGGTGCAAACAAACATTATGGAGAAATATTTTAAACTGAAAATCAATTTTTGTTTGCGTTTAAATAATGTAGTATTTATTATCATTCTTTAGGAAAAAATCTAGGCAAGTTATTTTTGTTAAAATGAGCAAACAAACGCATGAAACATGAGGTTTAGGTGCAAACAAAGATTATAGAAAAATATTTTAAAAATGAAAATCAATTTTAGTTTGCGTTTCAAAAATGTAGGATTTATTATCATTCTTTAGAAAAAATCTAGCCGTGTTATTTTTGTTAAAATGAGCAAACAAACGCATGAAACATGAGTTTTAGGTGCAAACAAAGATTGTGGAGAAATATTTTAAATTGAACACAAACTTTGGTTTGCATTTGAATAATTTAGTATTTACTATCATTCATTACGAAAAATCTATCCGATTTTTTTTGAAAGAAACGAACAAAGAAACGCACGAAACATTAGTCTTAGGTGCAAACAAAGATTATAGAGAAATATTTTAAAATGAAAATCAATTTTTAGTTTGCGTTTAAATAATGTAGTATTTATTATCATTCTTTAGAAAAAATCTAGCCGTGTTATTTTTGTTAAAATGAGCAAACAAACGCATGAAACATGAGTTTTAGGTGCAAACAAAGATTGTGGAGAAATATTTTAAATTGAACACAAACTTTGGTTTGCATTTGAATAATTTAGTATTTACTATCATTCATTACGAAAAATCTATCCGATTTTTTTTGAAAGAAACGAACAAAGAAACGCACGAAACATTGGTCTTAGGTGCAAACAAAGATTATAGAGAAATATTTTAAAATGAAAATCAATTTTTGTTTGCGTTTAAATAATGTAGTATTTATTATCATTCTTTAGAAAAAATCTAGCCGTGTTATTTTTGTTAAAATGAGCAAACAAACGCATGAAACATGAGTTTTAGGTGCAAACAAAGATTGTGGAGAAATATTTTAAATTGAACACAAACTTTGGTTTGCATTTGAATAATTTAGTATTTACTATCATTCATTACGAAAAATCTATCCGATTTTTTTTGAAAGAAACGAACAAAGAAACGCACGAAACATTGGTCTTAGGTGCAAACAAAGATTATAGAGAAATATTTTAAAATGAAAATCAATTTTAGTTTGCGTTTCAATAATGTAGTATTTATTATCATTCTTTAGAAAAAATCTAGCCGTGTTATTTTTGTTAAAATGAGCAAACAAACGCATGAAACATGAGTTTTAGGTGCAAACAAAGATTGTGGAGAAATATTTTAAATTGAACACAAACTTTGGTTTGCATTTGAATAATTTAGTATTTACTATCATTCATTACGAAAAATCTATCCGAGTTTTTTTGAAAGAAACGAACAAAGAAACGCACGAAACATTAGTCTTAGGTGCAAACAAAGATTATAGAGAAATATTTTAAAATGAAAATCAATTTTTGTTTGCGTTTAAATAATGTAGTATTTATTATCATTCTTTAGAAAAAATCTAGCCGTGTTATTTTTGTTAAAATGAGCAAACAAACGCATGAAACATGAGTTTTAGGTGCAAACAAAGATTGTGGAGAAATATTTTAAATTGAACACAAACTTTGGTTTGCATTTGAATAATTTAGTATTTACTATCATTCATTACGAAAAATCTATCCGATTTTTTTTGAAAGAAACGAACAAAGAAACGCACGAAACATTGGTCTTAGGTGCAAACAAAGATTATAGAGAAATATTTTAAAATGAAAATCAATTTTAGTTTGCGTTTCAATAATGTAGTATTTATTATCATTCTTTAGGAAAAATCTAGCCGTGTTATTTTTGTTAAAATGAGCAAACAAACGCATGAAACATGAGGTTTAGGTGCAAACAAAGATTGTGGAGAAATATTTTAAATTGAACACAAACTTTGGTTTGCATTTGAATAATTTAGTATTTACTATCATTCATTACGAAAAATCTATCCGATTTTTTTTGAAAGAAACGAACAAAGAAACGCACGAAACATTAGTCTTAGGTGCAAACAAAGATTATGGAGAAATATTTTAAAATGAAAATCAATTTTTGTTTGCGTTTAAATAATGTAGTATTTATTATCATTCTTTAGAAAAAATCTAGCCGTGTTATTTTTGTTAAAATGAGCAAACAAACGCATGAAACATGAGTTTTAGGTGCAAACAAAGATTGTGGAGAAATATTTTAAATTGAACACAAACTTTGGTTTGCATTTGAATAATTTAGTATTTACTATCATTCATTACGAAAAATCTATCCGATTTTTTTTGAAAGAAACGAACAAAGAAACGCACGAAACATTGGTCTTAGGTGCAAACAAAGATTATGGAGAAATATTTTAAAATGAAAATCAATTTTAGTTTGCGTTTCAATAATGTAGTATTTATTATCATTCTTTAGAAAAAATCTAGCCGTGTTATTTTTGTTAAAATGAGCAAACAAACGCATGAAACATGAGTTTTAGGTGCAAACAAAGATTGTGGAGAAATATTTTAAATTGAACACAAACTTTGGTTTGCATTTGAATAATTTAGTATTTACTATCATTCATTACGAAAAATCTATCCGATTTTTTTTGAAAGAAACGAACAAAGAAACGCACGAAACATTAGTTTTAGGTGCAAACAAAGATTATAGAGAAATATTTTAAAATGAAAATCAATTTTTGTTTGCGTTTAAATAATGTAGTATTTATTATCATTCTTTAGAAAAAATCTAGCCGTGTTATTTTTGTTAAAATGAGCAAACAAACGCATGAAACATGAGTTTTAGGTGCAAACAAAGATTGTGGAGAAATATTTTAAATTGAACACAAACTTTGGTTTGCATTTGAATAATTTAGTATTTACTATCATTCATTACGAAAAATCTATCCGATTTTTTTTGAAAGAAACGAACAAAGAAACGCACGAAACATTGGTCTTAGGTGCAAACAAAGATTATAGAGAAATATTTTAAAATGAAAATCAATTTTAGTTTGCGTTTCAATAATGTAGTATTTATTATCATTCTTTAGAAAAAATCTAGCCGTGTTATTTTTGTTAAAATGAGCAAACAAACGCATGAAACATGAGTTTTAGGTGCAAACAAAGATTGTGGAGAAATATTTTAAATTGAACACAAACTTTGGTTTGCATTTGAATAATTTAGTATTTACTATCATTCATTACGAAAAATCTATCCGATTTTTTTTGAAAGAAACGAACAAAGAAACGCACGAAACATTAGTTTTAGGTGCAAACAAACATTATGGAGAAATATTTTAAAATGAAAATCAATTTTTGTTTGCGTTTAAATAATGTAGTATTTATTATCATTCTTTAGAAAAAATCTAGCCGTGTTATTTTTGTTAAAATGAGCAAACAAACGCATGAAACATGAGTTTTAGGTGCAAACAAAGATTGTGGAGAAATATTTTAAATTGAACACAAACTTTGGTTTGCATTTGAATAATTTAGTATTTACTATCATTCATTACGAAAAATCTATCCGATTTTTTTTGAAAGAAACGAACAAAGAAACGCACGAAACATTAGTCTTAGGTGCAAACAAAGATTATAGAGAAATATTTTAAAATGAAAATCAATTTTTCTTTGCGTTTAAATAATGTAGTATTTATTATCATTCTTTAGAAAAAATCTAGCCGTGTTATTTTCGTTAAAATGAGCAAACAAACGCATGAAACATGAGTTTTAGGTGCAAACAAAGATTGTGGAGAAATATTTTAAATTGAACACAAACTTTGGTTTGCATTTGAATAATTTAGTATTTACTATCATTCATTACGAAAAATCTATCCGATTTTTTTTGAAAGAAACGAACAAAGAAACGCACGAAACATTAGTTTTAGGTGCAAACAAAGATTATGGAGAAATATTTTAAACTGAATATCAATTTTTGTTTGCGTTTCAATAATGTAGTATTTATTATCATTCTTTAGAAAAAATCTAGCCGTGTTATTTTTGTTAAAATGAGCAAACAAACGCATGAAACATGAGGTTTAGGTGCAAACAAAGATTGTGGAGAAATATTTTAAATTGAACACAAACTTTGGTTTGCATTTGAATAATTTAGTATTTACTATCATTCATTACGAAAAATCTATCCGATTTTTTTTGAAAGAAACGAACAAAGAAACGCACGAAACATTAGTTTTAGGTGCAAACAAAGATTATGGAGAAATATTTTAAAATGAAAATCAATTTTTGTTTGCGTTTAAATAATGTAGTATTTATTATCATTCTTTAGAAAAAATCTAGCCGTGTTATTTTTGTTAAAATGAGCAAACAAACGCATGAAACATGAGTTTTAGGTGCAAACAAAGATTGTGGAGAAATATTTTAAATTGAACACAAACTTTGGTTTGCATTTGAATAATTTAGTATTTACTATCATTCATTACGAAAAATCTATCCGATTTTTTTTGAAAGAAACGAACAAAGAAACACACGAAACATTAGTTTTAGGTGCAAACAAAGATTGTGGAGAAATATTTTAAAATAAAAACATATTTTTGGTTTGCGTTTAAATAATGTAGTATTTATTATCATTCTTTAGAAAAAATCTAGCCGTGTTATTTTTGTTAAAATGAGCAAACAAACGCATGAAACATGAGTTTTAGGTGCAAACAAAGATTGTGGAGAAATATTTTAAATTGAACACAAACTTTGGTTTGCATTTGAATAATTTAGTATTTACTATCATTCATTACGAAAATTCTATCCGATTTTTTTTGAAAGAAAACAAAAAAACGCACGAAACATTAGTCTTAGGTGCAAACAAAGATTATGGAGAAATATTTTAAAATGAAAATCAATTTTTGTTTGCGTTTAAATAATGTAGTATTTATTATCATTCTTTAGAAAAAATCTAGCCGTGTTATTTTTGTTAAAATGAGCAAACAAACGCATGAAACATGAGTTTTAGGTGCAAACAAAGATTGTGGAGAAATATTTTAAATTGAACACAAACTTTGGTTTGCATTTGAATAATTTAGTATTTACTATCATTCATTACGAAAAATCTATCCGATTTTTTTTGAAAGAAACGAACAAAGAAACGCACGAAACATTAGTCTTAGGTGCAAACAAAGATTATGGAGAAATATTTTAAAATGAAAATCAATTTTTGTTTGCGTTTAAATAATGTAGTATTTATTATCATTCTTTAGAAAAAATCTAGCCGTGTTATTTTTGTTAAAATGAGCAAACAAACGCATGAAACATGAGTTTTAGGTGCAAACAAAGATTGTGGAGAAATATTTTAAATTGAACACAAACTTTGGTTTGCATTTGAATAATTTAGTATTTACTATCATTCATTACGAAAAATCTATCCGATTTTTTTTGAAAGAAACGAACAAAGAAACGCACGAAACATTAGTTTTAGGTGCAAACAAAGATTATGGAGAAATATTTTAAAATGAAAATCAATTTTTGTTTGCGTTTAAATAATGTAGTATTTATTATCATTCTTTAGAAAAAATCTAGCCGTGTTATTTTTGTTAAAATGAGCAAACAAACGCATGAAACATGAGTTTTAGGTGCAAACAAAGATTGTGGAGAAATATTTTAAATTGAACACAAACTTTGGTTTGCATTTGAATAATTTAGTATTTACTATCATTCATTACGAAAAATCTATCCGATTTTTTTTGAAAGAAACGAACAAAGAAACGCACGAAACATTGGTCTTAGGTGCAAACAAAGATTATAGAGAAATATTTTAAAATGAAAATCAATTTTTGTTTGCGTTTCAATAATGTAGTATTTATTATCATTCTTTAGGAAAAATCTAGCCGTGTTATTTTTGTTAAAATGAGCAAACAAACGCATGAAACATGAGTTTTAGGTGCAAACAAAGATTGTGGAGAAATATTTTAAATTGAACACAAACTTTGGTTTGCATTTGAATAATTTAGTATTTACTATCATTCATTACGAAAAATCTATCCGATTTTTTTTGAAAGAAACGAACAAAGAAACGCACGAAACATTGGTCTTAGGTGCAAACAAAGATTATAGAGAAATATTTTAAAATGAAAATCAATTTTAGTTTGCGTTTCAATAATGTAGTATTTATTATCATTCTTTAGAAAAAATCTAGCCGTGTTATTTTTGTTAAAATGAGCAAACAAACGCATGAAACATGAGTTTTAGGGTGCAAACAAAGATTGTGGAGAAATATTTTAAATTGAACACAAACTTTGGTTTGCATTTGAATAATTTAGTATTTACTATCATTCATTACGAAAAATCTATCCGATTTTTTTTGAAAGAAACGAACAAAGAAACGCACGAAACATTAGTCTTAGGTGCAAACAAAGATTATGGAGAAATATTTTAAAATGAAAATCAATTTTTGTTTGCGTTTAAATAATGTAGTATTTATTATCATTCTTTAGAAAAAATCTAGCCGTGTTATTTTTGTTAAAATGAGCAAACAAACGCATGAAACATGAGTTTTAGGTGCAAACAAAGATTGTGGAGAAATATTTTAAATTGAACACAAACTTTGGTTTGCATTTGAATAATTTAGTATTTACTATCATTCATTACGAAAAATCTATCCGATTTTTTTTGAAAGAAACGAACAAAGAAACGCACGAAACATTAGTCTTAGGTGCAAACAAAGATTATAGAGAAATATTTTAAAATGAAAATCAATTTTTCTTTGCGTTTAAATAATGTAGTATTTATTATCATTCTTTAGAAAAAATCTAGCCGTGTTATTTTTGTTAAAATGAGCAAACAAACGCATGAAACATGAGTTTTAGGTGCAAACAAAGATTGTGGAGAAATATTTTAAATTGAACACAAACTTTGGTTTGCATTTGAATAATTTAGTATTTACTATCATTCATTACGAAAAATCTATCCGATTTTTTTTGAAAGAAACGAACAAAGAAACGCACGAAACATTGGTCTTAGGTGCAAACAAAGATTATAGAGAAATATTTTAAAATGAAAATCAATTTTAGTTTGCGTTTCAATAATGTAGTATTTATTATCATTCTTTAGAAAAAATCTAGCCGTGTTATTTTTGTTAAAATGAGCAAACAAACGCATGAAACATGAGTTTTAGGTGCAAACAAAGATTGTGGAGAAATATTTTAAATTGAACACAAACTTTGGTTTGCATTTGAATAATTTAGTATTTACTATCATTCATTACGAAAAATCTATCCGATTTTTTTTGAAAGAAACGAACAAAGAAACGCACGAAACATTAGTCTTAGGTGCAAACAAAGATTATAGAGAAATATTTTAAAATGAAAATCAATTTTTCTTTGCGTTTAAATAATGTAGTATTTATTATCATTCTTTAGAAAAAATCTAGCCGTGTCATTTTCGTTAAAATGAGCAAACAAACGCATGAAACATGAGTTTTAGGTGCAAACAAAGATTGTGGAGAAATATTTTAAATTGAACACAAACTTTGGTTTGCATTTGAATAATTTAGTATTTACTATCATTCATTACGAAAAATCTATCCGATTTTTTTTGAAAGAAACGAACAAAGAAACGCACGAAACATTAGTCTTAGGTGCAAACAAAGATTATAGAGAAATATTTTAAAATGAAAATCAATTTTTCTTTGCGTTTAAATAATGTAGTATTTATTATCATTCTTTAGAAAAAATCTAGCCGTGTCATTTTCGTTAAAATGAGCAAACAAACGCATGAAACATGAGTTTTAGGTGCAAACAAAGATTGTGGAGAAATATTTTAAATTGAACACAAACTTTGGTTTGCATTTGAATAATTTAGTATTTACTATCATTCATTACGAAAAATCTATCCGATTTTTTTTGAAAGAAACGAACAAAGAAACGCACGAAACATTAGTCTTAGGTGCAAACAAAGATTATGGAGAAATATTTTAAAATGAAAATCAATTTTTGTTTGCGTTTAAATAATGTAGTATTTATTATCATTCTTTAGAAAAAATCTAGCCGTGTTATTTTTGTTAAAATGAGCAAACAAACGCATGAAACATGAGTTTTAGGTGCAAACAAAGATTGTGGAGAAATATTTTAAATTGAACACAAACTTTGGTTTGCATTTGAATAATTTAGTATTTACTATCATTCATTACGAAAAATCTATCCGATTTTTTTTGAAGAAACGAACAAAGAAACGCACGAAACATTGGTCTTAGGTGCAAACAAAGATTATAGAGAAATATTTTAAAATGAAAATCAATTTTTGTTTGCGTTTCAATAATGTAGTATTTATTATCATTCTTTAGAAAAAATCTAGCCGTGTTATTTTTGTTAAAATGAGCAAACAAACGCATGAAACATGAGTTTTAGGTGCAAACAAAGATTGTGGAGAAATATTTTAAATTGAACACAAACTTTGGTTTGCATTTGAATAATTTAGTATTTACTATCATTCATTACGAAAAATCTATCCGATTTTTTTTGAAAGAAACGAACAAAGAAACGCACGAAACATTGGTCTTAGGTGCAAACAAAGATTATAGAGAAATATTTTAAAATGAAAATCAATTTTAGTTTGCGTTTCAATAATGTAGTATTTATTATCATTCTTTAGAAAAAATCTAGCCGTGTTATTTTTGTTAAAATGAGCAAACAAACGCATGAAACATGAGTTTTAGGTGCAAACAAAGATTGTGGAGAAATATTTTAAATTGAACACAAACTTTGGTTTGCATTTGAATAATTTAGTAGTTACTATCATTCATTACGAAAAATCTATCCGATTTTTTTGAAAGAAACGAACAAAGAAACGCACGAAACATTGGTCTTAGGTGCAAACAAAGATTATAGAGAAATATTTTAAAATGAAAATCAATTTTTGTTTGCGTTTAAATAATGTAGTATTTATTATCATTCTTTAGAAAAAATCTAGCCGTGTTATTTTCGTTAAAATGAGCAAACAAACGCATGAAACATGAGTTTTAGGTGCAAACAAAGATTGTGGAGAAATATTTTAAATTGAACACAAACTTTGGTTTGCATTTGAATAATTTAGTATTTACTATCATTCATTACGAAAAATCTATCCGATTTTTTTTGAAAGAAACGAACAAAGAAACGCACGAAACATTAGTCTTAGGTGCAAACAAAGATTATAGAGAAATATTTTAAAATGAAAATCAATTTTTGTTTGCGTTTAAATAATGTAGTATTTATTATCATTCTTTAGAAAAAATCTAGCCGTGTTATTTTTGTTAAAATGAGCAAACAAACGCATGAAACATGAGGTTTTGGTGCCAACAAAGATTGTGGAGAAATATTTTAAATTGAACACAAACTTTGGTTTGCATTTGAATAATTTAGTATTTACTATCATTCATTACGAAAAATCTATCCGATTTTTTTTGAAAGAAACGAACAAAGAAACGCACGAAACATTGGTCTTAGGTGCAAACAAAGATTATAGAGAAATATTTTAAAATGAAAATCAATTTTTCTTTGCGTTTAAATAATGTAGTATTTATTATCATTCTTTAGAAAAAATCTAGCCGTGTCATTTTCGTCAAAATGAGCAAACAAACGCATGAAACATGAGTTTTAGGTGCAAACAAAGATTGTGGAGAAATATTTTAAATTGAACACAAACTTTGGTTTGCATTTGAATAATTTAGTACTTACTATCATTCGTTACGAAAAATCTATCCGAGTTTTTTTGAAAGAAACGAGCAATGAAACGCACGAAACATTAGTCTTAGGTGCAAAAAAAGATTATATAGAAATATTTTAAAATGAAAATCAATTTTAGTTTGCGTTTAAATAATATAGTATTTATTATCATTCTTTAGAAAAAATCTAGCCGTGTTATTTTTGTTAAAATGAGCAAACAAACGCATGAAACATGAGTTTTAGGTGCAAACAAAGATTGTGGAGAAATATTTTAAATTGAACACAAACTTTGGTTTGCATTTGAATAATTTAGTATTTACTATCATTCATTACGAAAAATCTATCCGATTTTTTTTGAAAGAAACGAACAAAGAAACGCACGAAACATTAGTCTTAGGTGCAAACAAAGATTATAGAGAAATATTTTAAAATGAAAATCAATTTTTCTTTGCGTTTAAATAATGTAGTATTTATTATCATTCTTTAGAAAAAATCTAGCCGTGTTATTTTTGTTAAAATGAGCAAACAAACGCATGAAACATGAGTTTTAGGTGCAAACAAAGATTGTGGAGAAATATTTTAAATTGAACACAAACTTTGGTTTGCATTTGAATAATTTAGTATTTACTATCATTCATTACGAAAAATCTATCCGATTTTTTTTGAAAGAAACGAACAAAGAAACGCACGAAACATTAGTCTTAGGTGCAAACAAAGATTATAGAGAAATATTTTAAAATGAAAACCAATTTTAGTTTGCGTTTCAATTAATGTAGTATTTATTATCATTCTTTAGAAAAAATCTAGCCGTGTTATTTTCGTTAAAATGAGCAAACAAACGCATGAAACATGAGTTTTAGGTGCAAACAAAGATTGTGGAGAAATATTTTAAATTGAACACAAACTTTGGTTTGCATTTGAATAATTTAGTATTTACTATCATTCATTACGAAAAATCTATCCGATTTTTTTTGAAAGAAACGAACAAAGAAACGCACGAAACATTAGTCTTAGGTGCAAACAAAGATTATAGAGAAATATTTTAAAATGAAAATCAATTTTAGTTTGCGTTTCAATAATGTAGTATTTATTATCATTCTTTAGAAAAAATCTAGCCGTGTTATTTTTGTTAAAATGAGCAAACAAACGCATGAAACATGAGTTTTAGGTGCAAACAAAGATTGTGGAGAAATATTTTAAATTGAACACAAACTTTGGTTTGCATTTGAATAATTTAGTATTTACTATCATTCATTTACGAAAAATCTATCCGATTTTTTTGAAAGAAACGAGCAAAGAAACGCACGAAACATTAGTCTTAGGTGCAAACAAAGATTATAGAGAAATATTTTAAAATGAAAATCAATTTTAGTTTGCGTTTAAATAATGTAGTATTTATTATCATTCTTTAGAAAAAATCTAGCCGTGTTATTTTTGTTAAAATGAGCAAACAAACGCATGAAACATGAGTTTTAGGTGCAAACAAAGATTGTGGAGAAATATTTTAAATTGAACACAAACTTTGGTTTGCATTTGAATAATTTAGTATTTACTATCATTCATTACGAAAAATCTATCCGATTTTTTTTGAAAGAAACGAACAAAGAAACGCACGAAACATTAGTCTTAGGTGCAAACAAAGATTATGGAGAAATATTTTAAAATGAAAATCAATTTTTGTTTGCGTTTAAATAATGTAGTATTTATTATCATTCTTTAGAAAAAATCTAGCCGTGTTATTTTTGTTAAAATGAGCAAACAAACGCATGAAACATGAGTTTTAGGTGCAAACAAAGATTGTGGAGAAATATTTTAAATTGAACACAAACTTTGGTTTGCATTTGAATAATTTAGTATTTACTATCATTCATTACGAAAAATCTATCCGATTTTTTTTGAAAGAAACGAACAAAGAAACGCACGAAACATTAGTCTTAGGTGCAAACAAAGATTATAGAGAAATATTTTAAAATGAAAATCAATTTTAGTTTGCGTTTCAATAATGTAGTATTTATTATCATTCTTTAGAAAAAATCTAGCCGTGTTATTTTTGTTAAAATGAGCAAACAAACGCATGAAACATGAGTTTTAGGTGCAAACAAAGATTGTGGAGAAATATTTTAAATTGAACACAAACTTTGGTTTGCATTTGAATAATTTAGTATTTACTATCATTCATTACGAAAAATCTATCCGATTTTTTTGAAAGAAACGAACAAAGAAACGCACGAAACATTAGTCTTAGGTGCAAACAAAGATTATAGAGAAATATTTTAAAATGAAAATCAATTTTTAGTTTGCGTTTAAATAATGTAGTATTTATTATCATTCTTTAGAAAAAATCTAGCCGTGTTATTTTTGTTAAAATGAGCAAACAAACGCATGAAACATGAGTTTTAGGTGCAAACAAAGATTGTGGAGAAATATTTTAAATTGAACACAAACTTTGGTTTGCATTTGAATAATTTAGTATTTACTATCATTCATTACGAAAAATCTATCCGATTTTTTTTGAAAGAAACGACCAAAGAAACGCACGAAACATTAGTCTTAGGTGCAAACAAAGATTATAGAGAAATATTTTAAAATGAAAATCAATTTTTGTTTGCGTTTCAATAATGTAGTATTTATTATCATTCTTTAGAAAAAATCTAGCCGTGTTATTTTCGTTAAAATGAGCAAACAAACGCATGAAACATGAGTTTTAGGTGCAAACAAAGATTGTGGAGAAATATTTTAAATTGAACACAAACTTTGGTTTGCATTTGAATAATTTAGTATTTACTATCATTCATTACGAAAAATCTATCCGATTTTTTTTGAAAGAAACGAACAAAGAAACGCACGAAACATTGGTCTTAGGTGCAAACAAAGATTATAGAGAAATATTTTAAAATGAAAATCAATTTTAGTTTGCGTTTCAATAATGTAGTATTTATTATCATTCTTTAGAAAAAATCTAGCCGTGTTATTTTTGTTAAAATGAGCAAACAAACGCATGAAACATGAGTTTTAGGTGCAAACAAAGATTGTGGAGAAATATTTTAAATTGAACACAAACTTTGGTTTGCATTTGAATAATTTAGTATTTACTATCATTCATTACGAAAAATCTATCCGATTTTTTTGAAAAGAAACGAACAAAGAAACGCACGAAACATTAGTCTTAGGTGCAAACAAAGATTATAGAGAAATATTTTAAATTGAAAATCAATTTTTGTTTGCGTTTAAATAATGTAGTATTTATTATCATTCTTTAGAAAAATCTAGCCGTGTTATTTTTGTTAAAATGAGCAAACAAACGCATGAAACATGAGTTTTAGGTGCAAACAAAGATTGTGGAGAAATATTTTAAATTGAACACAAACTTTGGTTTGCATTTGAATAATTTAGTATTTACTATCATTCATTACGAAAAATCTATCCGATTTTTTTTGAAAGAAACGAACAAAGAAACGCACGAAACATTAGTTTTAGGTGCAAACAAAGATTATGGAGAAATATTTTAAACTGAAAATCAATTTTTGTTTGCGTTTAAATAATGTAGTATTTATTATCATTCTTTAGAAAAAATCTAGCCGTGTTATTTTTGTTAAAATGAGCAAACAAACGCATGAAACATGAGTTTTAGGTGCAAACAAAGATTGTGGAGAAATATTTTAAATTGAACACAAACTTTGGTTTGCATTTGAATAATTTAGTATTTACTATCATTCATTACGAAAAATCTATCCGATTTTTTTTGAAAGAAACGAACAAAGAAACGCACGAAACATTGGTCTTAGGTGCAAACAAAGATTATGGAGAAATATTTTAAAATGAAAATCAATTTTAGTTTGCGTTTCAATAATGTAGTATTTATTATCATTCTTTAGAAAAAATCTAGCCGTGTTATTTTTGTTAAAATGAGCAAACAAACGCATGAAACATGAGTTTTAGGTGCAAACAAAGATTGTGGAGAAATATTTTAAATTGAACACAAACTTTGGTTTGCATTTGAATAATTTAGTATTTACTATCATTCATTACGAAAAATCTATCCGATTTTTTTTGAAAGAAACGAACAAAGAAACGCACGAAACATTAGTCTTAGGTGCAAACAAAGATTATAGAGAAATATTTTAAAATGAAAATCAATTTTTCTTTGCGTTTAAATAATGTAGTATTTATTATCATTCTTTAGAAAAAATCTAGCCGTGTTATTTTCGTTAAAATGAGCAAACAAACGCATGAAACATGAGTTTTAGGTGCAAACAAAGATTGTGGAGAAATATTTTAAATTGAACACAAACTTTGGTTTGCATTTGAATAATTTAGTATTTACTATCATTCATTACGAAAAATCTATCCGATTTTTTTTGAAAGAAACGAACAAAGAAACGCACGAAACATTAGTCTTAAGGTGCAAACAAAGATTATAGAGAAATATTTTAAAATGAAAATCAATTTTAGTTTGCGTTTACAATAATGTAGTATTTATTATCATTCTTTAGAAAAATCTAGCCGTGTTATTTTTGTTAAAATGAGCAAACAAACGCATGAAACATGAGTTTTAGGTGCAAACAAAGATTGTGGAGAAATATTTTAAATTGAACACAAACTTTGGTTTGCATTTGAATAATTTAGTATTTACTATCATTCATTACGAAAAATCTATCCGATTTTTTTGAAAGAAACGAACAAAGAAACGCACGAAACATTAGGTCTTAGGTGCAAACAAAGATTATAGAGAAATATTTTAAAATGAAAATCAATTTTAGTTTGCGTTTCAATAATGTAGTATTTATTATCATTCTTTAGAAAAAATCTAGCCGTGTTATTTTTGTTAAAATGAGCAAACAAACGCATGAAACATGAGTTTTAGGTGCAAACAAAGATTGTGGAGAAATATTTTAAATTGAACACAAACTTTGGTTTGCATTTGAATAATTTAGTATTTACTATCATTCATTACGAAAAATCTATCCGATTTTTTTTGAAAGAAACGAACAAAGAAACGCACGAAACATTAGTTTTAGGTGCAAACAAAGATTATAGAGAAATATTTTAAAATGAAAATCAATTTTTCTTTGCGTTTAAATAATGTAGTATTTATTATCATTCTTTAGAAAAAATCTAGCCGTGTTATTTTCGTTAAAATGAGCAAACAAACGCATGAAACATGAGTTTTAGGTGCAAACAAAGATTGTGGAGAAATATTTTAAATTGAACACAAACTTTGGTTTGCATTTGAATAATTTAGTATTTACTATCATTCATTACGAAAAATCTATCCGATTTTTTTTGAAAGAAACGAACAAAGAAACGCACGAAACATTAGTTTTAGGTGCAAACAAACATTATGGAGAAATATTTTAAACTGAAAATCAATTTTTGTTTGCATTTAAATAATGTCGTATTTATTATCATTCTTTAGGAAAAATCTAGCCGTGTTATTTTTGTTAAAATGAGCAAACAAACGCATGAAACATGAGTTTTAGGTGCAAACAAAGATTGTGGAGAAATATTTTAAATTGAACACAAACTTTGGTTTGCATTTGAATAATTTAGTATTTACTATCATTCTTTACGAAAAATCTATCCGAGTTTTTTTGAAAAGAAAACGAACAAAGAAACGCACGAAACATTAGTCTTAGGTGCAAACAAAGATTATAGAGAAATATTTTAAAATGAAAACCAATTTTAGTTTGCGTTTCAATTAATGTAGTATTTATTATCATTCTTTAGAAAAAATCTAGCCGTGTTATTTTCGTTAAAATGAGCAAACAAACGCATGAAACATGAGTTTTAGGTGCAAACAAAGATTGTGGAGAAATATTTTAAATTGAACACAAACTTTGGTTTGCATTTGAATAATTTAGTATTTACTATCATTCATTACGAAAAATCTATCCGATTTTTTTTGAAAGAAACGAACAAAGAAACGCACGAAACATTAGTTTTAGGTGCAAACAAACATTATGGAGAAATATTTTAAAATGAAAATCAATTTTTGTTTGCGTTTACATAATGTAGTATTTATTATCATTCTTTAGGAAAAATCTAGCCGTGTTATTTTTGTTAAAATGAGCAAACAAACGCATGAAACATGAGGTTTAGGTGCAAACAAAGATTGTGGATAAATATTTTAAATTGAACACAAACTTTGGTTTGCATTTGAATAATTTAGTATTTACTATCATTCATTACGAAAAATCTATCCGATTTTTTTTGAAAGAAACGAACAAAGAAACGCACGAAACATTAGTTTTAGGTGCAAACAAACATTATGGAGAAATATTTTAAAATGAAAATCAATTTTTGTTTGCGTTTAAATAATGTAGTATTTATTATCATTCTTTAGAAAAAATCTAGCCGTGTTATTTTTGTTAAAATGAGCAAACAAACGCATGAAACATGAGTTTTAGGTGCAAACAAAGATTGTGGAGAAATATTTTAAATTGAACACAAACTTTGGTTTGCATTTGAATAATTTAGTATTTACTATCATTCATTTACGAAAAATCTATCCGAGTTTTTTTGAAAGAAACGAGCAAAGAAACGCACGAAACATTAGTCTTAGGTGCAAACAAAGATTATAGAGAAATATTTTAAAATGAAAATCAATTTTAGTTTGCGTTTCAATAATGTAGTATTTATTATCATTCTTTAGAAAAATCTAGCCGTGTTATTTTTGTTAAAATGAGCAAACAAACGCATGAAACATGAGTTTTAGGTGCAAACAAAGATTGTGGAGAAATATTTTAAATTGAACACAAACTTTGGTTTGCATTTGAATAATTTAGTATTTACTATCATTCATTACGAAAAATCTATCCGATTTTTTTTGAAAGAAACGAACAAAGAAACGCACGAAACATTGGTCTTAGGTGCAAACAAAGATTATAGAGAAATATTTTAAAATGAAAATCAATTTTAGTTTGCGTTTCAATAATGTAGTATTTATTATCATTCTTTAGAAAAAATCTAGCCGTGTTATTTTTGTTAAAATGAGCAAACAAACGCATGAAACATGAGTTTTAGGTGCAAACAAAGATTGTGGAGAAATATTTTAAATTGAACACAAACTTTGGTTTGCATTTGAATAATTTAGTACTTACTATCATTCTCTACGAAAAATCTATCCGAGTTTTTTTGAAAGAAACGAGCAAAGAAACGCACGAAACATTAGTCTTAGGTGCAAACAAAGATTATATAGAAATATTTTAAAATGAAAATCAATTTTAGTTTGCGTTTAAATAATGTAGTATTTATTATAATTCTTTAGGAAAAATCTAGCCGTGTTATTTTTGTTAAAATGAGCGAACAAACGCATGAAACATGAGTTTTAGGTGCAAACAAAGATTGTGGAGAAATATTTTAAATTGAACACAAACTTTGGTTTGCATTTGAATAATTTAGTACTTACTATCATTCGTTACGAAAAATCTATCCGAGTTTTTTTGAAAGAAACGAGCAAAGAAACGCACGAAACATTAGTTTTAGGTGCAAACAAACATTATGGAGAAATATTTTAAACTGAAAATCAATTTTTGTTTGCGTTTAAATAATGTAGTATTTATTATCATTCTTTAGAAAAAATCTAGCCGTGTTATTTTTGTTAAAATGAGCAAACAAACGCATGAAACATGAGTTTTAGGTGCAAACAAAGATTGTGGAGAAATATTTTAAATTGAACACAAACTTTGGTTTGCATTTGAATAATTTAGTATTTACTATCATTCTTTACGAAAAATCTATCCGATTTTTTTTGAAAGAAACGAGCAAAGAAACGCACGAAACATTAGTCTTAGGTGCAAACAAAGATTATATAGAAATATTTTAAAATGAAAATCAATTTTAGTTTGCGTTTAAATAATGTAGTATTTATTATCATTCTTTAGGAAAAATCTAGCCGTGTTATTTTTGTTAAAATGAGCGAACAAACGCATGAAACATGAGTTTTAGGTGCCAACAAAGATTGTGGAGAAATATTTTAAATTGAACACAAACTTTGGTTTGCATTTGAATAATTTAGTATTTACTATCATTCATTACGAAAAATCTATCCGATTTTTTTTGAAAGAAACGAACAAAGAAACGCACGAAACATTAGTTTTAGGTGCAAACAAACATTATGGAGAAATATTTTAAACTGAAAATCAATTTTTGTTTGCGTTTAAATAATGTAGTATTTATTATCATTCTTTAGGAAAAATCTAGCCGTGTTATTTTTGTTAAAATGAGCAAACAAACGCATGAAACATGAGTTTTAGGTGCAAACAAAGATTGTGGAGAAATATTTTAAATTGAACACAAACTTTGGTTTGCATTTGAATAATTTAGTATTTACTATCATTCATTACGAAAAATCTATCCGATTTTTTTTGAAAGAAACGAACAAAGAAACGCACGAAACATTAGTCTTAGGTGCAAACAAACATTATGGAGAAATATTTTAAATTGAAAATCAATTTTTGTTTGCGTTTAAATAATGTAGTATTTATTATCATTCTTTAGGAAAAATCTAGCCGTGTTATTTTTGTTAAAATGAGCAAACAAACGCATGAAACATGAGTTTTAGGTGCAAACAAAGATTGTGGAGAAATATTTTAAATTGAACACAAACTTTGGTTTGCATTTGAATAATTTAGTAGTTACTATCATTCATTACGAAAAATCTATCCGATTTTTTTGAAAGAAACGAACAAAGAAACGCACGAAACATTGGTCTTAGGTGCAAACAAAGATTATAGAGAAATATTTTAAAATGAAAATCAATTTTAGTTTGCGTTTCAATAATGTAGTATTTATTATCATTCTTTAGAAAAAATCTAGCCGTGTTATTTTTGTTAAAATGAGCAAACAAACGCATGAAACATGAGTTTTAGGTGCAAACAAAGATTGTGGAGAAATATTTTAAATTGAACACAAACTTTGGTTTGCATTTGAATAATTTAGTATTTACTATCATTCATTACGAAAAATCTATCCGATTTTTTTTGAAAGAAACGAACAAAGAAACGCACGAAACATTAGTTTTAGGTGCAAACAAACATTATGGAGAAATATTTTAAACTGAAAATCAATTTTTGTTTGCGTTTAAATAATGTAGTATTTATTATCATTCTTTAGGAAAAATCTAGCCGTGTTATTTTTGTTAAAATGAGCAAACAAACGCATGAAACATGAGTTTTAGGTGCAAACAAAGATTGTGGAGAAATATTTTAAATTGAACACAAACTTTGGTTTGCATTTGAATAATTTAGTATTTACTATCATTCATTACGAAAAATCTATCCGATTTTTTTTGAAAGAAACGAACAAAGAAACGCACGAAACATTAGTCTTAGGTGCAAACAAAGATTATAGAGAAATATTTTAAAATGAAAATCAATTTTTCTTTGCGTTTAAATAATGTAGTATTTATTATCATTCTTTAGAAAAAATCTAGCCGTGTTATTTTCGTTAAAATGAGCAAACAAACGCATGAAACATGAGGTTTTAGGTGCAAACAAAGATTGTGGAGAAATATTTTAAATTGAACACAAACTTTGGTTTGCATTTGAATAATTTAGTATTTACTATCATTCATTACGAAAAATCTATCCGATTTGTTTTGAAAGAAACGAACAAAGAAACGCACGAAACATTAGTTTTAGGTGCAAACAAACATTATGGAGAAATATTTTAAAATGAAAATCAATTTTTGTTTGCGTTTAAATAATGTAGTATTTATTATCATTCTTTAGGAAAAAATCTAGCCGTGTTATTTTTGTTAAAATGAGCAAACAAACGCATGAAACATGAGTTTTAGGTGCAAACAAAGATTGTGGAGAAATATTTTAAATTGAACACAAACTTTGGTTTGCATTTGAATAATTTAGTATTTACTATCATTCTTTACGAAAAATCTATCCGATTTTTTTTGAAAGAAACGAACAAAGAAACGCACGAAACATTAGTTTTAGGTGCAAACAAACATTACGGAGAAATATTTTAAAACTGAAAATCAATTTTAGTTTGCGTTTAAATAATGTAGTATTTATTATCATTCTTTAGGAAAAATCTAGCCGTGTTATTTTTGTTAAAATGAGCAAACAAACGCATGAAACATGAGTTTTAGGTGCAAACAAAGATTGTGGAGAAATATTTTAAATTGAACACAAACTTTGGTTTGCATTTGAATAATTTAGTATTTACTATCATTCATTACGAAAAATCTATCCGATTTTTTTTGAAAGAAACGAACAAAGAAACGCACGAAACATTAGTCTTAGGTGCAAACAAAGATTATAGAGAAATATTTTAAAATGAAAATCAATTTTAGTTTGCGTTTCAATAATGTAGTATTTATTATCATTCTTTAGAAAAAATCTAGCCGTGTTATTTTTGTTAAAATGAGCAAACAAACGCATGAAACATGAGTTTTAGGTGCAAACAAAGATTGTGGAGAAATATTTTAAATTGAACACAAACTTTGGTTTGCATTTGAATAATTTAGTATTTACTATCATTCATTACGAAAAATCTATCCGATTTTTTTGAAAGAAACGAACAAAGAAACGCACGAAACATTAGTTTTAGGTGCAAACAAAGATTATGGAGAAATATTTTAAAATGAAAATCAATTTTTAGTTTGCGTTTAAATAATGTAGTATTTATTATCATTCTTTAGGAAAAATCTAGCCGTGTTATTTTTGTTAAAATGAGCAAACAAACGCATGAAACATGAGTTTTAGGTGCAAACAAAGATTGTGGAGAAATATTTTAAATTGAACACAAACTTTGGTTTGCATTTGAATAATTTAGTATTTACTATCATTCATTACGAAAAATCTATCCGATTTTTTTTTAAAAGAAACGAACAAAGAAACGCACGAAACATTAGTTTTAGGTGCAAACAAACATTATGGAGAAATATTTTAAACTGAAAATCAATTTTTGTTTGCGTTTAAATAATGTAGTATTTATTATCATTCTTTAGGAAAAATCTAGCCGTGTTATTTTTGTTAAAATGAGCAAACAAACGCATGAAACATGAGTTTTAGGTGCAAACAAAGATTGTGGAGAAATATTTTAAATTGAACACAAACTTTGGTTTGCATTTGAATAATTTAGTATTTACTATCATTCATTACGAAAAATCTATCCGATTTTTTTTGAAAGAAACGAACAAAGAAACGCACGAAACATTAGTTTTAGGTGCAAACAAACATTATGGAGAAATATTTTAAACTGAAAATCAATTTTTGTTTGCGTTTAAATAATGTAGTATTTATTATCATTCTTTAGGAAAAATCTAGCCGTGTTATTTTTGTTAAAATGAGCAAACAAACGCATGAAACATGAGGTTTAGGTGCAAACAAAGATTGTGGAGAAATATTTTAAATTGAACACAAACTTTGGTTTGCATTTGAATAATTTAGTATTTACTATCATTCATTACGAAAAATCTATCCGATTTTTTTTGAAAGAAACGAACAAAGAAACGCAAGAAACATTAGTTTTAGGTGCAAACAAACATTATCGAAAAAAAATTTTAAACTGAAAATCAATTTTTGTTTGCGTTTAAATAATGTAGTATTTATTATCATTCTTTAGGAAAAATCTAGCCGTGTTATTTTTGTTAAAATGAGCAAACAAACGCATGAAACATGAGTTTTAGGTGCAAACAAAGATTGTGGAGAAATATTTTAAATTGAACACAAACTTTGGTTTGCATTTGAATAATTTAGTATTTACTATCATTCATTACGAAAAATCTATCCGATTTTTTTTGAAAGAAACGAACAAAGAAACGCACGAAACATTAGTTTTAGGTGCAAACAAACATTATGGAGAAATATTTTAAAATGAAAATAAATTTTTTGTTTGCGTTTAAATAATGTAGTATTTATTATCATTCTTTAGGAAAAATCTAGCCGTGTTATTTTTGTTAAAATGAGCAAACAAACGAATGAAACATGAGGTTTAGGTGCAAACAAAGATTGTGGAGAAATATTTTAAATTGAACACAAACTTTGGTTTGCATTTGAATAATTTAGTATTTACTATCATTCATTACGAAAAATCTATCCGATTTTTTTTGAAAGAAACGAACAAAGAAACGCACGAAACATTAGTTTTAGGTGCAAACAAACATTATGGAGAAATATTTTAAAATGAAAATCAATTTTTGTTTGCGTTTAAATAATGTAGTATTTATTATCATTCTTTAGGAAAAATCTAGCCGTGTTATTTTTGTTAAAATGAGCAAACAAACGCATGAAACATGAGTTTTAGGTGCAAACAAAGATTGTGGAGAAATATTTTAAATTGAACACAAACTTTGGTTTGCATTTGAATAATTTAGTATTTACTATCATTCATTACGAAAAATCTATCCGATTTTTTTTGAAAGAAACGAACAAAAGAAACGCACGAAACATTAGTTTTAGGTGCAAACAAACATTATGGAGAAATATTTTAAAATGAAAATCAATTTTTGTTTGCGTTTAAATAATGTAGTATTTATTATCATTCTTTAGGAAAAATCTAGCCTTGTTATTTTTGTTAAAATGAGCAAACAAACGCATGAAACATGAGGTTTTAGGTGCAAACAAAGATTGTGGAGAAATATTTTAAATTGAACACAAACTTTGGTTTGCATTTGAATAATTTAGTATTTACTATCATTCATTACGAAAAATCTATCCGATTTTTTTTGAAAGGAACGAGCAAAGAAACGCAAGAAACATTAGTTTTAGGTGCAAACAAACATTATGGAGAAATATTTTAAACTGAAAATCAATTTTTGTTTGCGTTTAAATAATGTAGTATTTATTATCATTCTTTAGGAAAAATCTAGCCGTGTTATTTTTGTTAAAATGAGCAAACAAACGCATGAAACATGAGTTTTAGGTGCAAACAAAGATTGTGGAGAAATATTTTAAATTGAACACAAACTTTGGTTTGCATTTGAATAATTTAGTATTTACTATCATTCATTACGAAAAATCTATCCGATTTTTTTTGAAAGAAACGAACAAAGAAACGCACGAAACATTAGTTTTAGGTGCAAACAAACATTATGGAGAAATATTTTAAACTGAAAATCAATTTTTGTTTGCATTTAAATAATGTAGTATTTATTATCATTCTTTAGAAAAAATCTAGCCGTGTTATTTTTGTTAAAATGAGCAAACAAACGAATGAAACATGTGGTTTAGGTGCAAACAAAGATTGTGGAGAAATATTTTAAATTGAACACAAACTTTGGTTTGCATTTGAATAATTTAGTCATTTACTATCATTGAAATTGAGCAAAAAACATTTTTTTTTTGAAAAAAACGAAAAGGTAAATCAAGATTAGCTTTTGCAAACAAAGATTATGGAGAAATATTTTAAAAGAAAATCAATTTTTGTTTGCAAATTAAATAATTAGAAGTTTATTATCATTCTTTAGAAAAAATTATGATAATTCTCGTATTTACAAAGAAAAATTAACCATCGCTCAACAACAAACTTATTCGCAAAAAGGAATTTAAAATTGGCGATAAGGTCTTGTTATTCAATTCTCGGTTGAGATTACATCCCGGGAAATTGAAGAGCCGATGGACAGGTCCTTATATAATTACCCATATCTTGCCATTTGGAGTATTTGAAATTTCTAGGGGCGAAGACATCAAATTCAAGGTTAATATGGTCATCGCTTGAAGGCCTTTTACGAGAATCATGATACAAGATGGTTCGATGAGCATAATTTGGAAGCGGTGCCACAAAGCGAGGAAAGGAAAGAATGAAAGCATAAATGCGTCGAGCTCAAGACGTAAAACAAGGGCGCTTGACGAGAGGCAACTCGTCGTGTCGATTTCTACCTCCTTTCTTTATTTTATTTTTCTTTTTACAAAACTCTCTTTCACACTTAAACATTTGCTACGCAAAAGTTTAAGTGTGGTGGGGGAGGTTTTGCATAAAACCCCAATAATTTTTCCAATTTCCACAAATTTTCTCATTTTTGAACTTTTTGTTTGAGGACAAACAAAGGTTTAAGTATGGTGGGTGGTTTAGTGCAAAACCAAGTTTTGTTTTCTTGCAAAAATGTGAAAATTCATAATAATTGAAAAAAAAAAATTGAAAATTTTCTGAATATACTAAAAATTTTAACTTTTTTTTTTTTTTTTCCTTGCTTTGTTTTCTTTCATTTTTGTTTTGTTATTTTTGTACATAAAAGTTTGTATGATTTAAAGAAAAGCCAGAGAATTATTAATGAAAAAGTAAACGGTTTTGAAAAATGGAAAAGATTTTAAAACTAATGTTTCTTGCGTTTCTTTGTTCGTTTCTTTCAAAAAAAATCGGATAGATTTTTCGTAATGAATGGGAGTAATTACTAAATTATTCAAATGCAAACCAAAGTTTGTGTTCAATTTAAAATATTTCTCCACAATCTTTGTTTGCACCTAAACCACATGTTTCATTCGTTTGTTTGCTCACTTTAACAAAAATAACACGGCTAGATTTTTCCTAAAGAATGATAATAAATACTACATTATTTAAACGCAAACAAAAATTGATTTTCAATTTAAAATATTTCTCGATAATGTTTGTTTGCAGCTAAAACTAATGTGTCGTGCGTTTCTTTGCTCGTTTCTTTCAAAAAAAATCGGATAGATTTTTCGTAATGAATGATAGTAAATACTAAATTATTCAAATGCAAACCAAACTCAGCGAATTCTCAACCATTGGTTGTGTTTCAAAGCTCTGTGCGTTCGTGAGGATGAGAGGAAGCAATCTAGATTGACAACTCGAGCTGAAATGAACTAGGTGTCGAGTTTGATCACTGAGTTCGGAATCGGGTAAAATGGAGTTAGAACCCGATCAGGAAATGAATCCAAAATCCATCGTTGCGAAACCAAAACCCGTCAGAAGATTGTTTTAGGACGGATTGCACGCTCGCACACCACAGAAAATAGGAACAACCGTTAATTAAATTCAGCGCCATTCTTGCTCAGAAATGACCCGTTTCACGCGCTTTCGACCCGTTCCGCCATAAAAAATCAACAGAACAATTCAAACTCAGCACCACTCTCACTCTAATGAAATGACTCGTTTCACGTGACTTATGACCCATTTCAGCGTAGCAAATCCAAGTGGGCACCACTGTCAGTGATTCAACGAATTTAAACCGCTAGCGCGTTAAAACTTCAGATCGAAATCGATCGTTCCGCCAAAAAAAAGAGGAATTGATTTTCCAACCAAAACCGGATCAAATCTCAACAGCATTCAACGAAATTTCGTCCAGATCCTCAGTACACTCCACTTGATCTGCCTGAGCCAATGGAATCGCTCGGTTTGTCCCCCATTCTCCAGACCAGCCTCTCTATAAATTCGACCGATCAACCCATTCATGAGATCATTCTTCAATTCTCCAAATTCTTTCAACACATTACTCTCCAATCATCTTCTTTAAGCTTCAGTAACTCCATTACTGAATCTCAGAGCTTTTCGAGTTTCAATTTTCGAGTTTGAGTGAAATTCACCAATTCGGGCTGATTTTGGTGAAAAAGGCAATTGATCGGTTCGGCTGGAATCAAGCATCAGTTGGAGGTTCAAATCGGCTCAAGGAAGTTTCTGGTTGATCTTCCACGTCTCGGTTCGATCCAATTTTCATTTGATCTCTTGTATTCAATTTTAGATCACAAGATCCAATTTGTAAAAGAACATGATGAACACATGCCTAATTTCGGTTGATCTTATCATGTGTGAGTAGAATCTTGTAGGGATAGGCTTTTTGTGATAGAATTGTTTGAAATCTTGCTTTAATTTGAATTAAATTGACTGATTTGGTACTGTTCATAATATGCTGTTAAATCTGGATTTTTCTTGATTTAATCAATTTGGTTGAATTAATTAGGTCATTTAGAACTGAATTTTTCATGCATGTTAGTCCATTTTATCATCTTGAATCTTGGTTGAGGTTTTTGCTTGATTTAGTGAAGTTTTTAGTTCAAAAATTGAGATCAAACACTAGTTGGTTGATTGGTGTTTGATCTGAAATTTTGATCTATTTGCTGAATTTTTTTGGTTGGAAATAATTCAAACTTGTGCCAAATCTGATAAACTGAATATTTAGTGATTAATGATACAATTCTCGATCAAATTGCCTTAAAAATCCCGACTTTTATCCTATTAATTCAAAAATACATTTTTCTGCATTTTATTTCTGTAAGTTTCAGTAAAAAATTGTTCGACTTCAGATCTGATCAAAGAAAATTATGAAAAAAATATTTTGTGTTTCTTTAGATATTTTAGAACAACTTTCATATAATATGTGCCCAAAGGTTTTATGTTAAATTTGTAAGAAAAAAATCTGTGCAAAGTTTTGACTTTTTAATTTCATGTTCGTGATTTTTGATTCTGACTCTTTTTCTACGATTTTTAGAAATTAGTAGAAAAATCCTATAAATAAAAAATCTAAATCTCAGTAATTCATTTTGAAGTGTAGTTTCTTAATCTGAATTTTAATTGAGTTGTTATTCGGATAAAATTTGAATTCCACCCTCTTTTGATAACACATACCATTCTCTGTCCAATTCTGTCATATGTTCTGAGTTTTGACCATAACTTTTGGAATATCAATCATTTTGATCTGAGATTTTTACCACATAATCTGAACTTGTTTTCCTAATTTCTGTTCAATTTTTGGTGATTTTTGAGGTAATTTTCGATTTTCTGTGATTTTTTGAATAACTCTGTTGACTGATTGTGAAAAGTGTGGACTAAAACGAAAATTACATAAAAATATGAACAAAAGTGATAATTGATTCACCTTGCATTGTGAAGATCTCATTCTCTATTTTCCATTGACATATCATTTGCAATTTTTGGATATTTGGAACTATTATTAAAGAATTTTTAAAGGATTTGTGTACGAATTTACTTCAATATATCAATAACCTTCTAAAAATAGTCTGCAACATCTGAACAAAAACAAGACCTACTTTTGAAAAGAATTGTAATACCTCAAGGCCATTCTCCTTGTGTTCGACCCCTAAACTCATTACCACTCATACTCGTAATTGATTAATAGGGAAATATAAATTGTTTTGTTAAATTGTGTGAAACTCAACGACGGTTTTAACGCGATTTACAATAATGTTTGTTTGCACCAAAAACTAATGTTTCGTGCTTTTCTTTGTTCGTTTCTTTCAAAAGAACTCGAATAGATTTTTCGTAAAGAATGATAGTGAACACTAAATTATTCAAATGCAAATCAAAGTTTGTGTTCAATTTAAAATATTCATCGACAATCTTTGTTTGCACTTAAAACTCATATTTCATGCGTTTGTTTGCTCATTTTAACAAAAATAACACGGCTAGATGTTTCCTAAAGAACGATAATAAATACTACATTATTTAAACGCAAACAAAAATTGATTTTCAGTTTAAAATATTTCTCCAAAATGTTTGTTTGCACCTAAAATTAATGTTTCGTGCGTTTCTTTGTTCATTTCTTTCAAAAAAATCGGATAGATTTTTCGTAATGAATGATAGTAAATACTAAATTATTCAAATGCAAACCAAAGTTTGTGTTCAATTTAAAATATTTCTCCACAATCTTTGTTTGCACCTAAAACTCACATGTTTCATGCGTTTGTTTGCTCATTTTAACAAAAATAACACGGCTAGATTTTTCCTAAAGAATGATAATAAATACTACATTATTTAAACGCAAACAAAAATTGATTTTCAGTTTAAAATATTTCTCCATAATGTTTGTTTGCACCTAAAACTAATGTTTCGTGCGTTTCTTTGTTCGTTTCTTTCAAAAAAAACGGATAGATTTTTCGTAATGAATGATAGTAAATACTAAATTATTCAAATGCAAACCAAAGTTTGTGTTAAATTTAAAATATTTCTCCACAATCTTTGTTTGTACCTAAATCACATGTTACATGCGTTTGTTTGCTCATTTTAACAAAATTAACACGGCTAGATTTTTCGTAAAGAATGATAATAAATACTAAATTATTCAAATGCAAACTAAAAGTTTGTGTTTTCAATTTAAAATATTTCTCCATAATCTTTGTTTGCACCTAAAACTCATGTTTCATGCGTTTGTTTGCTCATTTTAACAAGAATAACACGGATAGATTTTTCGTAATGAATGATAGTAAATACAAAATTATTCAAATGCAAACCAAAGTTTGTATTCAATTTAAAATATTTCTCCACAAACTTTGTTTGCACCTAAAACTCATGTTTCATGCGTTTGTTTGCTCATTTTAACAAAAATAACACGGCTAGATTTTTCCTAAAGAATGATAATAAATACTACATTATTTAAACGCAAACAAAAATTGATTTTTAGTTTAAAATATTTCTCCATAATGTTTGTTTGCACCTAAAACTAATGTTTCGTGCGTTTCTTTGTTCGTTTCTTTCAAAAAAAAATCGGATAGATTTTTCGTAATGAATGATAGTAAATACTAAATTATTCAAATGCAAACCAAAGTTTGTGTTAAATTTAAAATATTTCTCCACAATCTTTGTTTGCACCTAAACCACATGTTTCATTCGTTTGTTTGCTCATTTTAACAAAAATAACACGGCTAGATTTTTCCTAAAAAATGATAATTAATACTACATTATTTAAATGCAAACAAAAATTAATTTTCAGTTTAAAATATTTCTTCATAATGTTTGTTTGCACCTAAAACTAATGTCTCGTGCGTTTCTTTGCTCGTTTCTTTCAAAAAAAAATCGGATAGATTTTTCGTAATGAGTGATAGTAAATACTAAATTATTCAAATGCATACCAAAGTTTTGTGTTCAATTTAAAATATTTCTCCACAATCTTTGTTTGCACCTGAAACTCATGTTTCATGCGTTTGTTTGCCCATTTTAAGAAAAATAACACGGCTAGATTTTTCCTAAAGAATGATAATAAATACTACATTATTTAAACGCAAACAAAAATTAATTTTCAGTTTAAAATATTTCTCCATAATGTTTGTTTGCACCTAAAACTAATGTCTCGTGCGTTTCTTTGCTCGTTTCTTTCAAAAAAAATCGGATAGATTTTTCGTAATGAATGATAGTAAATACTAAATTATTCAAATGCAAACCAAAGTTTGTGTTCAATTTAAAATATTTCTCCACAATCTTTGTTTGCACCTAAAACTCATGTTTCATGCGTTTGTTTGCTCATTTTAACAAAAATAACACGGCTAGATTTTCCCTAAAGAATGATAATAAATACTACATTATTTAAACGCAAACAAAAATTGATTTTCAGTTTAAAATATTTCTCCATAATGTTTGTTTGCACCTAAAACTAATGTTTCGTGCGTTTGTTTGTTCGTTTCTTTCAAAAAAAATCGGATAGATTTTTCGTAATGAATGATAGTAAATACTAAATTATTCAAATGCAAACCAAAGTTTGTGTTCAATTTAAAATATTTCTCCACAATCTTTGTTTGCACCTAAACCACTTGTTTCATTCGTTTGTTTGCTCATTTTAACAAGAATAACACGGATAGATTTTTCGTAATGAATGATAGTAAATACTATATTATTCAAATGCAAACCAAAGTTTGTGTTCAATTTAAAATATTTCTCCACAATCTTTGTTTGCACCTAAAACTCATGTTTAATGCGTTTGTTTGCTCACTTTTAACAGAAATAACACGGCTAGATTTTTCCTAAAGAATGACAATAAATACTACATTATTTAAACGCAAACAAAAATTGATTTTCAGTTTAAAATATTTCTCCATAATGTTTGTTTGCACCTCAAACTAATGTTTCGTGCATTTCTTTGTTCGTTTCTTTCAAAAAAAATCGGATATATTTTTCGTAATGAATGATAGTAAATACTAAATAATTCAAATGCAAACCAAAGTTTGTGTTAAATTTAAAATATTTCTCCACAATCTTTGTTTGTACCTAAATCACATGTTACATTCGTTTATTTGCTCATTTTAACAAAATTAACACGGATAGATTTTTCGTAATGAATGATAGTAAATACTAAATTATTCAAATTCAAACAAAAGTTTGTGTTCAATTTAAAATATTTCTCCACAATCTTTGTTTGCACCTAAAACTCATGTTTCATGCGTTTGTTTGCTCATTTTAACAAGAATAACACGGATAGATTTTTCGTAATGAATGATAGTAAATACAAAATTATTCAAATGCAAACCAAAGTTTGTATTCAATTTAAAATATTTCTCCACAATCTTTGTTTGCACCTAAAACTCATGTTTCATGCGTTTGTTTGCTCATTTTAACAAAAATAACACGGCTAGATTTTTCCTAAATAATGATAATAAATACTACATTATTTAAACGCAAACAAAAATTGATTTTCAGTTTAAAATATTTCTCCATAATGTTTGTTTGCACCTAAAACTAATGTTTCGTGCGTTTCTTTGTTCGTTTCTTTCAAAAAAAATCGGATAGATTTTTCGTAATGAATGATAGTAAATACTAAATTATTCAAATGCAAACCAAAGTTTGTGTTCAATTTAAAAGATTTCTCTTTGTTTGCACCTAAAACTCATGTTTCATGCGTTTGTTTGCTCATTTTAACAAAAATAACAAGGCTAGATTTTTCCTAAAGAATGATAATAAATACTAGATTATTTAAACGCAAACAAAAATTGATTTTCAGTTTAAAATATTTCTCCATAATGTTTGTTTGCACCTAAAACTAATGTTTCGTGCGTTTCTTTGTTCGTTTCTTTCAAAAAAAATCGGATAGATTTTTCGTAATGAATGATAGTAAATACTAAATTATTCAAATGCAAACCAAAGTTTGTGTTAAATTTAAAATATTTCTCCACAATCTTTGTTTGCACCTAAACCACATGTTTCATTCGTTTGTTTGCTCATTTTAACAAAAATAACACGGCTAGATTTTTCCTAAAAAATGATAATTAATACTACATTATTTAAACGCAAACAAAAATTAATTTTCAGTTTAAAATATTTCTTCATAATGTTTGTTTGCACCTAAAACTAATGTCTCGTGCGTTTCTTTGCTCGTTTCTTTCAAAAAAAATCGGATAGATTTTTCGTAATGAGTGATAGTAAATACTAAATTATTCAAATGCATACCAAAGTTTTGTGTTCAATTTAAAATATTTCTCCACAATCTTTGTTTGCACCTGAAACTCATGTTTCATGCGTTTGTTTGCCCATTTTAAGAAAAATAACACGGCTAGATTTTTCCTAAAGAATGATAATAAATACTACATTATTTAAACGCAAACAAAAATTAATTTTCAGTTTAAAATATTTCTCCATAATGTTTGTTTGCACCTAAAACTAATGTCTCGTGCGTTTCTTTGTTCGTTTCTTTCAAAAAAATCGGATAGATTTTTCGTAATGAATGATAGTAAATACTAAATTATTCAAATGCAAACCAAAGTTTGTGTTCAATTTAAAATATTTCTCCACAATCTTTGTTTGCACCTAAAACTCATGTTTCATGCGTTTGTTTGCTCATTTTAACAAAAATAACACGGCTAGATTTTTCCTAAAGAATGATAATAAATACTACATTATTTAAACGCAAACAAAAATTGATTTTCAGTTTAAAATATTTCTCCATAATGTTTGTTTGCACCTAAAACTAATGTTTCGTGCGTTTGTTTGTTCGTTTCTTTCAAAAAAAATCGGATAGATTTTTCGTAATGAATGATAGTAAATACTAAATTATTCAAATGCAAACCAAAGTTTGTGTTCAATTTAAAATATTTCTCCACAATCTTTGTTTGCACCTAAACCACTTGTTTCATTCGTTTGTTTGCTCATTTTAACAAAAATAACACGGATAGATTTTTCGTAAAGAATGATAGTAAATACTACATTATTCAAATGCAAACCAAAATTTGTGTTCAATTTAAAATATTTCTCCACAATCTTTGTTTGCACCTAAAACTCATGTTTAATGCGTTTGTTTGCTCACTTTTTCAAAAAAAACACGGCTAGATTTTTCCTAAAGAATGACAATAAATACTACATTATTTAAATGCAAACCAAAATTTGATTTTCAATTTAAAATATTTCTCCATAATGTTTGTTTGCACCTAAAACTAATGTTTCATGCGTTTGTTTGTTCGTTTCTTTCAAAAAAAAATCGGATATATTTTTCGTAAAGAATGATAGTAAATACTAAATTATTCAAATGCAAACCAAAGTTTGTGTTCCATTTAAAATATTTCTCCACAATCTTTGTTTGTACCTAAATCACATGTTTCATTCGTTTATTTGCTCATTTTAACAAAATTAACACGGATAGATTTTTCGTAATGAATGATAGTAAATACTAAATTATTCAAATGCAAACAAAAGTTTGTGTTCAATTTAAAATATTTCTCCACAATCTTTGTTTGCACCTAAAACTCATGTTTCATGCGTTTGTTTGCTCATTTTAACAAAAATAACACGGATAGATTTTTCGTAATGAATGATAGTAAATACTAAATTATTCAAATGCAAACCAAAGTTTGTATTCAATTTAAAATATTTCTCCACAATCTTTGTTTGCACCTAAAACTCATGTTTCATGCGTTTGTTTGCTCATTTTAACAAAAATAACACGGCTAGATTTTTCCTAAATAATGATAATAAATACTACATTATTTAAACGCAAACAAAAATTTGATTTTCAGTTTAAAATATTTCTCCATAATGTTTGTTTGCACCTAAAACTAATGTTTCGTGCGTTTCTTTGTTCGTTTCTTTCAAAAAAAACACGGATAGATTTTTCGTAAAGAATGATAGTAAATACTAAATTATTCAAATGCAAACCAAAGTTTGTGTTCATTTAAAATATTTCTCCACAATCTTTCTTTGCACCTAAACCACATGTTTCATTCGTTTGTTTGCTCATTTTAACAAAAATAACACGGCTAGATTTTTCCTAAAAAATGATAATAAATACTACATTATTTAAATGCAAACAAAAATTTATTTTCAATTTAAAATATTTCTCCATAATGTTTGTTTGCACCTAAAACTAATGTTTCATGCGTTTGTTTGCTCATTTCTTTTCAACAAAAATACGGATAGATTTTTCGTAAAGAATGATAGTAAATACTAAATTATTCAAATGCAAACCAAAGTTTTGTGTTCAATTTAAAATATTTCTCCACAATCTTTGTTTGCACCTAAAACTCATGTTTCATGCGTTTGTTTGCCCATTTTAAGAAAAATAACACGGCTAGATTTTTCCTAAAGAATGATAATAAATACTACATTATTTAAACGCAAACAAAAATTTGTTTTCAATTTAAAATATTTCTCCATAATGTTTGTTTGCACCTAAAACTAATGTTTCATGCGTTTGTTTGCTCGTTTCTTTCAAAAAAACACGGATAGATTTTTCGTAATGAATGATAGTAAATACTAAATTATTCAAATGCAAACCAAAGTTTGTGTTCAATTTAAAATATTTCTCCACAATCTTTGTTTGCACCTAAAACTCATGTTTCATGCGTTTGTTTGCTCATTTTAACAAAAATAACACGGCTAGATTTTTCCCTAAAGAATGATAATAAATACTACATTATTTAAACGCAAACAAAAATTTGATTTTCAATTTAAAATATTTCTCCATAATGTTTGTTTGCACCTAAAACTAATGTTTCATGCGTTTGTTTGCTCATTTCTTTCAAAAAAATAACGGATAGATTTTTCGTAAAGAATGATAATAAATACTAAATTATTCAAATGCAAACCAAAGTTTGTGTTCAATTTAAAATATTTCTCCACAATCTTTGTTTGCACCTAAACCACTTGTTTCATTCGTTTGTTTGCTCATTTTAACAAGAATAACACGGATAGATTTTTCGTAATGAATGATAGTAAATACTAAATTATTCAAATGCAAACCAAAGTTTGTGTTCAATTTAAAATATTTCTCCACAATCTTTGTTTGCACCTAAAACTCATGTTTCATGCGTTTGTTTGCTCACTTTTAACAAAAATAACACGGCTAGATTTTTCCTAAAGAATGATAATAAATACTACATTATTTAAACGCAAACAAAAATTGATTTTCAGTTTAAAATATTTCTCCATAATGTTTGTTTGCACCTAAAACTAATGTTTCGTGCGTTTCTTTGTTCGTTTCTTTCAAAAAAAAATCGGATAGATTTTTCGTAATGAATGATAGTAAATACTAAATTATTCAAATGCAAACCAAAGTTCGTGTTCAATTTAAAATATTTCTCCACAATCTTTGTTTGTACCTAAAACACATGTTTCATTCGTTTGTTTGCTCATTTTAACAAAATTAACACGGATAGATTTTTCGTAAAGAATGATAATAAATACTACATTATTTAAACGCAAACAAAAATTTGTGTTCAATTTAAAATATTTCTCCATAATCTTTGTTTGCACCTAAAACTCATGTTTCATGCGTTTGTTTGCTCATTTTTTCAAAAATAACACGGATAGATTTTTCGTAATGAATGATAGTAAATACTAAATTATTCAAATGCAAACCAAAGTTTGTGTTCAATTTAAAATATTTCTCCACAATCTTTGTTTGCACCTAAAACTCATGTTTCATGCGTTTGTTTGCTCATTTTAACAAAAATAACACGGCTAGATTTTTCCTAAAGAATGATAATAAATACTACATTATTTAAACGCAAACAAAAATTGATTTTCAGTTTAAAATATTTCTCCATAATGTTTGTTTGCACCTAAAACTAATGTTTCGTGCGTTTCTTTGTTCGTTTCTTTCAAAAAAAATCGGATAGATTTTTCGTAATGAATGATAGTAAATACTAAATTATTCAAATGCAAACCAAAGTTTGTGTTCAATTTAAAATATTTCTCCACAATCTTTGTTTGCACCTAAAACTCATGTTTCATGCGTTTGTTTGCTCATTTTAACAAAAATAACACGGCTAGATTTTTCCTAAAGAATGATAATAAATACTACATTATTTAAACGCAAACAAAAATTGATTTTCAGTTTAAAATATTTCTCCATAATGTTTGTTTGCACCTAAAACTAATGTTTCGTGCGTTTCTTTGTTCGTTTCTTTCAAAAAAAATCGGATAGATTTTTCGTAATGAATGATAGTAAATACTAAATTATTCAAATGCAAACCAAAGTTTGTGTTAAATTTAAAATATTTCTCCACAATCTTTGTTTGCACCTAAACCACATGTTTCATTCGTTTGTTTGCTCATTTTAACAAAAATAACACGGCTAGATTTTTCGTAAAAAATGATAATAAATACTACATTATTTAAACGCAAACAAAAATTGATTTTTAGTTTAAAAAATTTCGCCATAATGTTTGTTTGCACCTAAAACTAATGTTTCGTGTGTTTCTTTGTTCGTTTCTTTCAAAAAAAATCGGATAGATTTTTCGTAATGAATGATAGTAAATACTAAATTATTCAAATGCAAACCAAAGTTTGTGTTCAATTTAAAATATTTCTCCACAATCTTTGTTTGCACCTAAAACTCATGTTTCATGCGTTTGTTTGCTCATTTTAACAAAAATAACACGGCTAGATTTTTCCTAAAGAATGATAATAAATACTACATTATTTAAACGCAAACAAAAATTGATTTTCAGTTTAAAATATTTCTCCATAATGTTTGTTTGCACCTAAAACTAATGTTTCGTGCGTTTCTTTGCTCGTTTCTTTCAAAAAAAATCGGATAGATTTTTCGTAATGAATGATAGTAAATACTAAATTATTCAAATGCAAACCAAAGTTTGTGTTCAATTTAAAATATTTCTCCACAATCTTTGTTTGCACCTAAAACTCATGTTTCATGCGTTTGTTTGCTCATTTTAACAAAAATAACACGGCTAGATTTTTCCTAAAGAATGATAATAAATACTACATTATTTAAACGCAAACAAAAATTGATTTTCAGTTTAAAATATTTCTCCATAATGTTTGTTTGCACCTAAAACTAATGTTTCGTGCGTTTGTTTGTTCGTTTCTTTCAAAAAAAATCGGATAGATTTTTCGTAATGAATGATAGTAAATACTAAATTATTCAAATGCAAACCAAAGTTTGTGTTCAATTTAAAATATTTCTCCACAATCTTTGTTTGCACCTAAACCACTTGTTTCATTCGTTTGTTTGCTCATTTTAACAAAAATAACACGTTTTCAAAGAAAAAAACTAATATTAAACAAACAAAATTGATTTTCAAATGTTTGATAGAATTTTCGTTCTGTCGTTCTTCAAAAAAAATGAATGATAAGATAAAATACTAAATTATTCAAATGCAAACCAAAGTTTGTGTTCAATTTAAAATATTTCTCCACAATCTTTGTTTGCACCTAAAACTCATGTTTCATGCGTTTGTTTGCTCATTTTAACAAAAATAACACGGCTAGATTTTTCCTAAAGAATGATAATAAATACTACATTATTTAAACGCAAACAAAAATTGATTTTCAGTTTAAAATATTTCTCCATAATGTTTGTTTGCACCTAAAACTAATGTTTCGTGCGTTTCTTTGTTCGTTTCTTTCAAAAAAAATCGGATAGATTTTTCGTAATGAATGATAGTAAATACTAAATTATTCAAATGCAAACCAAACATTGTGTTCAATTTAAAATATTTCTCCACAATCTTTGTTTGCACCTAAAACACATGTTTCATTCGTTTGTTTGCTCATTTTAACAAAATTAACACGGATAGATTTTTCCTAAAGAATGATAATAAATACTAAATTATTTAAATGCAAACAAAAATTTGATGTTCAATTTAAAATATTTCTCCATAATGTTTGTTTGCACCTAAAACTCATGTTTCATGCGTTTGTTTGCTCATTTCTTACAAGAAAAAAACGGATAGATTTTTCGTAATGAATGATAGTAAATACTAAATTATTCAAATGCAAACCAAAGTTTGTGTTCAATTTAAAATATTTCTCCACAATCTTTGTTTGCACCTAAAACTCATGTTTCATGCGTTTGTTTGCTCATTTTAACAAAAATAACACGGCTAGATTTTTCCTAAAGAATGATAATAAATACTACATTATTTAAACGCAAACAAAAATTGATTTTCAGTTTAAAATATTTCTCCATAATGTTTGTTTGCACCTAAAACTAATGTTTCGTGCGTTTCTTTGTTCGTTTCTTTCAAAAAAAATCGGATAGATTTTTCGTAATGAATGATAGTAAATACTAAATTATTCAAATGCAAACCAAAGTTTGTGTTCAATTTAAAATATTTCTCCACAATCTTTGTTTGCACCTAAAACTCATGTTTCATGCGTTTGTTTGCTCATTTTAACAAAAATAACACGGCTAGATTTTTCCTAAAGAATGATAATAAATACTACATTATTTAAACGCAAACAAAAATTGATTTTCAGTTTAAAATATTTCTCCATAATGTTTGTTTGCACCTAAAACTAATGTTTCGTGCGTTTCTTTGTTCGTTTCTTTCAAAAAAAAATCGGATAGATTTTTCGTAATGAATGATAGTAAATACTAAATTATTCAAATGCAAACCAAAGTTTGTGTTCAATTTAAAATATTTCTCCACAATCTTTGTTTGCACCTAAACCTCATGTTTCATTCGTTTGTTTGCTCATTTTAACAAAAATAACACGGCTAGATTTTTCCTAAAAAATGATAATAAATACTACATTATTTAAACGCAAACAAAAATTGATTTTCAGTTTAAAATATTTCTCCATAATGTTTGTTTGCACCTAAAACTAATGTTTCGTGCGTTTCTTTGTTCGTTTCTTTCAAAAAAAATCGGATAGATTTTTCGTAATGAATGATAGTAAATACTAAATTATTCAAATGCAAACCAAAGTTTTGTGTTCAATTTAAAATATTTCTCCACAATCTTTGTTTGCACCTAAAACTCATGTTTCATGCGTTTGTTTGCTCATTTTAACAAAAATAACACGGCTAGATTTTTCCTAAAGAATGATAATAAATACTACATTATTTAAACGCAAACAAAAATTGATTTTCAGTTTAAAATATTTCTCCATAATGTTTGTTTGCACCTAAAACTAATGTTTCGTGCGTTTCTTTGCTCGTTTCTTTCAAAAAAAAATCGGATAGATTTTTCGTAATGAATGATAGTAAATACTAAATTATTCAAATGCAAACCAAAGTTTGTGTTCAATTTAAAATATTTCTCCACAATCTTTGTTTGCACCTAAAACTCATGTTTCATGCGTTTGTTTGCTCATTTTAACAAAAATAACACGGCTAGATTTTTCCTAAAGAATGATAATAAATACTACATTATTTAAACGCAAACAAAAATTGATTTTCAGTTTAAAATATTTCTCCATAATGTTTGTTTGCACCTAAAACTAATGTTTCGTGCGTTTCTTTGTTCGTTTCTTTCAAAAAAAATCGGATAGATTTTTCGTAATGAATGATAGTAAATACTAAATTATTCAAATGCAAACCAAAGTTTGTGTTCAATTTAAAATATTTCTCCACAATCTTTGTTTGTACCTAAACCACATGTTTCATTCGTTTGTTTGCTCACTTTAACAAAAATAACACGGCTAGATTTTTCCTAAAGAATGATAATAAATACTACATTATTTAAATGCAAACCAAAGTTTGTGTTCAATTTAAAATATTTCTCCACAATCTTTGTTTGTACCTAAACCACATGTTTCATTCGTTTGTTTGCTCACTTCTTTCAAAAAAAACACGGATAGATTTTTCCTAAAGAATGATAATAAATACTAAATTATTCAAATGCAAACCAAAGTTTGTGTTCAATTTAAAATATTTCTCCACAATCTTTGTTTGCACCTAAAACTCATGTTTCATGCGTTTGTTTGCTCATTTTTTAACAAAAATAACACGGATAGATTTTTCCTAAAGAATGATAATAAATACTACATTATTTAAATGCAAACCAAAGTTTGATTTTAAATTTAAAATATTTCTCCATAATCTTTGTTTGCACCTAAAACTAATGTTTCATGCGTTTCTTTGCTCATTTCTTACAAAAATAACACGGATAGATTTTTCGTAATGAATGATAGTAAATACTAAATTATTCAAATGCAAACCAAAGTTTGTGTTCAATTTAAAATATTTCTCCACAATCTTTGTTTGCACCTAAAACTCATGTTTCATGCGTTTGTTTGCTCATTTTAACAAAAATAACACGGCTAGATTTTTCCTAAAGAATGATAATAAATACTAAATTATTCAAATGCAAACCAAAATTTGTTTTCAATTTAAAATATTTCTCCATAATGTTTGTTTGCACCTAAAACTCAATGTTTCATGCGTTTGTTTGCTCATTTCTTTCAAAAAAACACGGATAGATTTTTCCTAAAGAATGATAGTAAATACTAAATTATTCAAATGCAAACCAAAGTTTGATGTTCAATTTAAAATATTTCTCCACAATCTTTGTTTGCACCTAAAACTCATGTTTCATGCGTTTGTTTGCTCATTTTTACAAAAATAACACGGATAGATTTTTCGTAAAGAATGATAATAAATACTACATTATTCAAATGCAAACCAAAATTTGATTTTCAATTTAAAATATTTCTCTATAATGTTTGTTTGCACCTAAAACTCAATGTTTCATGCGTTTGTTTGCTCATTTCTTACAAAAAAACACGGATAGATTTTTCCTAAAGAATGATAATAAATACTAAATTATTTAAATGCAAACCAAAATTTGTGTTCAATTTAAAATATTTCTCCACAATCTTTGTTTGCACCTAAAACTCATGTTTCATGCGTTTGTTTGCTCATTTTTACAAAAAAAACACGGATAGATTTTTCCTAAAGAATGATAATAAATACTAAATTATTTAAATGCAAACCAAAATTTGTTTTCAATTTAAAATATTTCTCCATAATGTTTGTTTGCACCTAAAACTAATGTTTCATGCGTTTGTTTGCTCATTTTAACAAAAAAACTCGGATAGATTTTTCGTAATGAATGATAGTAAATACTAAATTATTCAAATGCAAACCAAAGTTTGTGTTCAATTTAAAATATTTCTCCACAATCTTTGTTTGCACCTAAAACTCATGTTTCATGCGTTTGTTTGCTCATTTTAACAAAAATAACACGGCTAGATTTTTCCTAAAGAATGATAATAAATACTACATTATTTAAACGCAAACAAAAATTGATTTTTAGTTTAAAAAATTTCTCCATAATGTTTGTTTGCACCTAAAACTAATGTTTCGTGTGTTTCTTTGTTCGTTTCTTTCAAAAAAAATCGGATAGATTTTTCGTAATGAATGATAGTAAATACTAAATTATTCAAATGCAAACCAAAGTTTGTGTTCAATTTAAAATATTTCTCCACAATCTTTGTTTGCACCTAAACCACATGTTTCATTCGTTTGTTTGCTCATTTTAACAAAAATAACACGGCTAGATTTTTCGTAAAAAATGATAATAAATACTACATTATTTAAACGCAAACAAAAATTGATTTTCAGTTTAAAATATTTCTCCATAATGTTTGTTTGCACCTAAAACTAATGTTTCGTGCGTTTCTTTGCTCGTTTCTTTCAAAAAAAATCGGATAGATTTTTCGTAATGAATGATAGTAAATACTAAATTATTCAAATGCAAACCAAAGTTTGTGTTCAATTTAAAATATTTCTCCACAATCTTTGTTTGCACCTAAAACTCATGTTTCATGCGTTTGTTTGCTCATTTTAACAAAAATAACACGGCTAGATTTTTCCTAAAGAATGATAATAAATACTACATTATTTAAACGCAAACAAAAATTGATTTTCAGTTTAAAATATTTCTCCATAATGTTTGTTTGCACCTAAAACTAATGTTTCGTGCGTTTCTTTGTTCGTTTCTTTCAAAAAAATCGGATAGATTTTTCGTAATGAATGATAGTAAATACTAAATTATTCAAATGCAAACCAAAGTTTGTGTTCAATTTAAAATATTTCTCCACAATCTTTGTTTGCACCTAAAACTCATGTTTCATGCGTTTGTTTGCTCATTTTAACAAAAATAACACGGCTAGATTTTTCCTAAAGAATGATAATAAATACTACATTATTTAAACGCAAACAAAAATTGATTTTCAGTTTAAAATATTTCTCCATAATGTTTGTTTGCACCTAAAACTAATGTTTCGTGCGTTTGTTTGTTCGTTTCTTTCAAAAAAAATCGGATAGATTTTTCGTAATGAATGATAGTAAATACTAAATTATTCAAATGCAAACCAAAGTTTGTGTTCAATTTAAAATATTTCTCCACAATCTTTGTTTGCACCTAAACCACATGTTTCATGCGTTTGTTTGCTCATTTTAACAAAAATAACACGGATAGATTTTTCGTAATGAATGATAGTAAATACTAAATTATTCAAATGCAAACCAAAGTTTGTGTTCAATTTAAAATATTTCTCCACAATCTTTGTTTGCACCTAAAACTCATGTTTCATGCGTTTGTTTGCTCATTTTAACAAAAATAACACGGCTAGATTTTTCCTAAAGAATGATAATAAATACTACATTATTTAAACGCAAACAAAAATTGATTTTCAGTTTAAAATATTTCTCCATAATGTTTGTTTGCACCTAAAACTAATGTTTCGTGCGTTTCTTTGTTCGTTTCTTTCAAAAAAAATCGGATAGATTTTTCGTAATGAATGATAGTAAATACTAAATTATTCAAATGCAAACCAAAGTTTGTGTTCAATTTAAAATATTTCTCCACAATCTTTGTTTGCACCTAAAACACATGTTTCATTCGTTTGTTTGCTCATTTTAACAAAAATAACACGGCTAGATTTTTCCTAAAGAATGATAATAAATACTACATTATTTAAATGCAAACAAAAATTTGATTTTCAATTTAAAATATTTCTCCATAATGTTTGTTTGCACCTAAAACTAATGTTTCATGCGTTTGTTTGCTCGTTTCTTTCAAAATAACATCGGATAGATTTTTCGTAATGAATGATAGTAAATACTAAATTATTCAAATGCAAACCAAAGTTTGTGTTCAATTTAAAATATTTCTCCACAATCTTTGTTTGCACCTAAAACTCATGTTTCATGCGTTTGTTTGCTCATTTTAACAAAAATAACACGGCTAGATTTTTCCTAAAGAATGATAATAAATACTACATTATTTAAACGCAAACAAAAATTGATTTTCAGTTTAAAATATTTCTCCATAATGTTTGTTTGCACCTAAAACTAATGTTTCGTGCGTTTCTTTGTTCGTTTCTTTCAAAAAAAATCGGATAGATTTTTCGTAATGAATGATAGTAAATACTAAATTATTCAAATGCAAACCAAAGTTTGTGTTCAATTTAAAATATTTCTCCACAATCTTTGTTTGCACCTAAAACTCATGTTTCATGCGTTTGTTTGCTCATTTTAACAAAAATAACACGGCTAGATTTTTCCTAAAGAATGATAATAAATACTACATTATTTAAACGCAAACAAAAATTGATTTTCAGTTTAAAATATTTCTCCATAATGTTTGTTTGCACCTAAAACTAATGTTTCGTGCGTTTCTTTGTTCGTTTCTTTCAAAAAAAATCGGATAGATTTTTCGTAATGAATGATAGTAAATACTAAATTATTCAAATGCAAACCAAAGTTTGTGTTCAATTTAAAATATTTCTCCACAATCTTTGTTTGCACCTAAACCACATGTTTCATTCGTTTGTTTGCTCATTTTAACAAAAATAACACGGCTAGATTTTTCCTAAAGAATGATAATAAATACTACATTATTTAAACGCAAACAAAAATTGATTTTCAGTTTAAAATATTTCTCCATAATGTTTGTTTGCACCTAAAACTAATGTTTCGTGCGTTTCTTTGCTCGTTTCTTTCAAAAAAAATCGGATAGATTTTTCGTAATGAATGATAGTAAATACTAAATTATTCAAATGCAAACCAAAGTTTTGTTTTCAATTTAAAATATTTCTCCACAGTCTTTGTTTGCACCTAAAACTCATGTTTCATGCGTTTGTTTGCTCATTTTAACAAAAATAACACGGCTAGATTTTTCCTAAAGAATGATAATAAATACTACATTATTTAAACGCAAACAAAAATTGATTTTCAGTTTAAAATATTTCTCCATAATGTTTGTTTGCACCTAAAACTAATGTTTCGTGCGTTTCTTTGCTCGTTTCTTTCAAAAAAAATCGGATAGATTTTTCGTAATGAATGATAGTAAATACTAAATTATTCAAATGCAAACCAAAGTTTGTGTTCAATTTAAAATATTTCTCCACAATCTTTGTTTGCACCTAAAACTCATGTTTCATGCGTTTGTTTGCTCATTTTAACAAAAATAACACGGCTAGATTTTTCCTAAAGAATGATAATAAATACTACATTATTTAAACGCAAACAAAAATTGATTTTCAGTTTAAAATATTTCTCCATAATGTTTGTTTGCACCTAAAACTAATGTTTCGTGCGTTTGTTTGTTCGTTTCTTTCAAAAAAAATCGGATAGATTTTTCGTAATGAATGATAGTAAATACTAAATTATTCAAATGCAAACCAAAGTTTGTGTTCAATTTAAAATATTTCTCCACAATCTTTGTTTGCACCTAAACCACATGTTTCATGCGTTCGTTTGTTTGCTCATTTTAACAAAAATAACAAGATTTTTCCTAAAGAATGATAATAAATACTACATTATTTAAAGCAAACAAAAATTGATTTTCATTTTAAATATTTCTCCATAATGTTTGTTTGCACTAAAACTAATGTTTCGTGCGTTTCTTTGTCGTTTCTTTCAAAAAAAAATATAGATTTTTCGTAAATGAATGATAGTAAATACTAAATTATTCAAATGCAAACCAAAGTTTGTGTTCAATTTAAAATATTTCTCCACAATCTTTGTTTGCACCTAAAACTCATGTTTCATGCGTTTGTTTGCTCATTTTAACAAAAATAACACGGCTAGATTTTTCCTAAAGAATGATAATAAATACTACATTATTTAAACGCAAACAAAAATTGATTTTCAGTTTAAAATATTTCTCCATAATGTTTGTTTGCACCTAAAACTAATGTTTCGTGCGTTTCTTTGTTCGTTTCTTTCAAAAAAAATCGGATAGATTTTTCGTAATGAATGATAGTAAATACTAAATTATTCAAATGCAAACCAAAGTTTGTGTTCAATTTAAAATATTTCTCCACAATCTTTGTTTGTACCTAAACCACATGTTTCATTCGTTTGTTTGCTCATTTTAACAAAAATAACACGGCTAGATTTTTCCTAAAGAATGATAATAAATACTACATTATTTAAACGCAAACAAAAATTGATTTTCATTTTAAAATATTTCTCCATAATGTTTGTTTGCACCTAAAACTAATGTTTCGTGCGTTTCTTTGCTCGTTTCTTTCAAAAAAAATCGGATAGATTTTTCGTAATGAATGATAGTAAATACTAAATTATTCAAATGCAAACCAAAGTTTGTGTTCAATTTAAAATATTTCTCCACAATCTTTGTTTGCACCTAAAACTCATGTTTCATGCGTTTGTTTGCTCATTTTAACAAAAATAACACGGCTAGATTTTTCCTAAAGAATGATAATAAATACTACATTATTTAAACGCAAACAAAAATTGATTTTCAGTTTAAAATATTTCTCCATAATGTTTGTTTGCACCTAAAACTAATGTTTCGTGCGTTTGTTTGTTCGTTTCTTTCAAAAAAAATCGGATAGATTTTTCGTAATGAATGATAGTAAATACTAAATTATTCAAATGCAAACCAAAGTTTGTGTTCAATTTAAAATATTTCTCCACAATCTTTGTTTGCACCTAAACCTCATGTTTCATTCGTTTGTTTGCTCATTTTAACAAAAATAACACGGCTAGATTTTTCCTAAAGAATGATAATAAATACTACATTATTTAAACGCAAACAAAAATTGATTTTCAGTTTAAAATATTTCTCCATAATGTTTGTTTGCACCTAAAACTAATGTTTCGTGCGTTTCTTTGTTCGTTTCTTTCAAAAAAAAATCGGATAGATTTTTCGTAATGAATGATAGTAAATACTAAATTATTCAAATGCAAACCAAAGTTTGTGTTCAATTTAAAATATTTCTCCACAATCTTTGTTTGCACCTAAAACTCATGTTTCATGCGTTTGTTTGCTCATTTTAACAAAAATAACACGGCTAGATTTTTCCTAAAGAATGATAATAAATACTACATTATTTAAACGCAAACAAAAATTGATTTTCAGTTTAAAATATTTCTCCATAATGTTTGTTTGCACCTAAAACTAATGTTTCATGCGTTTGTTTGCTCGTTTCTTTCAAAAAAACTCGGATAGATTTTTCGTAATGAATGATAGTAAATACTAAATTATTCAAATGCAAACCAAAGTTTGTGTTCAATTTAAAATATTTCTCCACAATCTTTGTTTGCACCTAAAACTCATGTTTCATGCGTTTGTTTGCTCATTTTAACAAAAATAACACGGCTAGATTTTTCCTAAAGAATGATAATAAATACTACATTATTTAAACGCAAACAAAAATTGATTTTCAGTTTAAAATATTTCTCCATAATGTTTGTTTGCACCTAAAACTAATGTTTCGTGCGTTTCTTTGTTCGTTTCTTTCAAAAAAAATCGGATAGATTTTTCGTAATGAATGATAGTAAATACTAAATTATTCAAATGCAAACCAAAGTTTGTGTTCAATTTAAAATATTTCTCCACAATCTTTGTTTGCACCTAAAACTCATGTTTCATTCGTTTGTTTGCTCATTTTAACAAAAATAACACGGCTAGATTTTTCCTAAAGAATGATAATAAATACTACATTATTTAAACGCAAACAAAAATTGATTTTCAGTTTAAAATATTTCTCCATAATGTTTGTTTGCACCTAAAACTAATGTTTCGTGCGTTTCTTTGTTCGTTTCTTTCAAAAAAAATCGGATAGATTTTTCGTAATGAATGATAGTAAATACTAAATTATTCAAATGCAAACCAAAGTTTGTGTTCAATTTAAAATATTTCTCCACAATCTTTGTTTGCACCTAAAACTCATGTTTCATGCGTTTGTTTGCTCATTTTAACAAAAATAACACGGCTAGATTTTTCCTAAAGAATGATAATAAATACTACATTATTTAAACGCAAACAAAAATTGATTTTCAGTTTAAAATATTTCTCCATAATGTTTGTTTGCACCTAAAACTAATGTTTCGTGCGTTTCTTTGCTCGTTTCTTTCAAAAAAAATCGGATAGATTTTTCGTAATGAATGATAGTAAATACTAAATTATTCAAATGCAAACCAAAGTTTGTGTTCAATTTAAAATATTTCTCCACAATCTTTGTTTGCACCTAAAACTCATGTTTCATGCGTTTGTTTGCTCATTTTAACAAAAATAACACGGCTAGATTTTTCCTAAAGAATGATAATAAATACTACATTATTTAAACGCAAACAAAAATTGATTTTCAGTTTAAAATATTTCTCCATAATGTTTGTTTGCACCTAAAACTAATGTTTCGTGCGTTTCTTTGTTCGTTTCTTTCAAAAAAAATCGGATAGATTTTTCGTAATGAATGATAGTAAATACTAAATTATTCAAATGCAAACCAAAGTTTGTGTTCAATTTAAAATATTTCTCCACAATCTTTGTTTGCACCTAAACCACATGCTTCATGCGTTTGTTTGCTCATTTTAACAAAAATAACACGGCTAGATTTTTCCTAAAGAATGATAATAAATACTACATTATTTAAACGCAAACAAAAATTGATTTTCAATTTAAAATATTTCTCCATAATGTTTGTTTGCACCTAAAACTAATGTTTCATGCGTTTCTTTGCTCGTTTCTTTCAAAAAAAATCGGATAGATTTTTCGTAATGAATGATAGTAAATACTAAATTATTCAAATGCAAACCAAAGTTTGTGTTCAATTTAAAATATTTCTCCACAATCTTTGTTTGCACCTAAAACTCATGTTTCATGCGTTTGTTTGCTCATTTTAACAAAAATAACACGGCTAGATTTTTCCTAAAGAATGATAATAAATACTACATTATTTAAACGCAAACAAAAATTGATTTTCAGTTTAAAATATTTCTCCATAATGTTTGTTTGCACCTAAAACTAATGTTTCGTGCGTTTCTTTGTTCGTTTCTTTCAAAAAAAATCGGATAGATTTTTCGTAATGAATGATAGTAAATACTAAATTATTCAAATGCAAACCAAAGTTTGTGTTCAATTTAAAATATTTCTCCACAATCTTTGTTTGCACCTAAACCACATGTTTCATTCGTTTGTTTGCTCATTTTAACAAAAATAACACGGCTAGATTTTTCCTAAAGAATGATAATAAATACTACATTATTTAAACGCAAACAAAAATTGATTTTCAGTTTAAAATATTTCTCCATAATGTTTGTTTGCACCTAAAACTAATGTTTCGTGCGTTTCTTTGCTCGTTTCTTTCAAAAAAAATCGGATAGATTTTTCGTAATGAATGATAGTAAATACTAAATTATTCAAATGCAAACCAAAGTTTGTGTTCAATTTAAAATATTTCTCCACAATCTTTGTTTGCACCTAAAACTCATGTTTCATGCGTTTGTTTGCTCATTTTAACAAAAATAACACGGCTAGATTTTTCCTAAAGAATGATAATAAATACTACATTATTTAAACGCAAACAAAAATTGATTTTCAGTTTAAAATATTTCTCCATAATGTTTGTTTGCACCTAAAACTAATGTTTCGTGCGTTTCTTTGTTCGTTTCTTTCAAAAAAAATCGGATAGATTTTTCGTAATGAATGATAGTAAATACTAAATTATTCAAATGCAAACCAAAGTTTGTGTTCAATTTAAAATATTTCTCCACAATCTTTGTTTGCACCTAAACCACATGTTTCATTCGTTTGTTTGCTCATTTTAACAAAAATAACACGGCTAGATTTTTCCTAAAGAATGATAATAAATACTACATTATTTAAACGCAAACAAAAATTGATTTTCAGTTTAAAATATTTCTCCATAATGTTTGTTTGCACCTAAAACTAATGTTTCGTGCGTTTCTTTGCTCGTTTCTTTCAAAAAAAATCGGATAGATTTTTCGTAATGAATGATAGTAAATACTAAATTATTCAAATGCAAACCAAAGTTTGTGTTCAATTTAAAATATTTCTCCACAATCTTTGTTTGCACCTAAAACTCATGTTTCATGCGTTTGTTTGCTCATTTTAACAAAAATAACACGGCTAGATTTTTCCTAAAGAATGATAATAAATACTACATTATTTAAACGCAAACAAAAATTGATTTTCAGTTTAAAATATTTCTCCATAATGTTTGTTTGCACCTAAAACTAATGTTTCATGCGTTTGTTTGTTCGTCTCTTTCAAAAGAACTCGAATAGATTTTTCGTAAAGAATGATAGTAAACACTAAATTATTCAAATTCAAAGCAAAGTTTGTGTTCAATTTAAAATATTTATCGACAATCTTTGTTTGCACCTAAAACTCATATTTCATGCGTTTGTTTGCTCATTTTAACAAAAATAACACGGCTAGATTTTTTCTAAAGAATGATAATAAATACTACATTATTGAAAGCAAACTAAAATTGATTTTCATTTTAAAATATTTCTCTATAATCTTTGTTTGCACCTAAGACTAATGTTTCGTGCGTTTCTTTGCTCGTTTCTTTCAAAAAAACTCGGATAGATTTTTCGTAAAGAATGATAGTAAATACTAAATTATTCAAATGCAAACCAAAGTTTTTGTTCAATTTAAAATATTTCTCCACAATCTTTGTTTGCACCTAAAACTCATGTTTCATGCGTTTGTTTGCTCATTTTAACAAAAATAACACGGCTAGATTTTTCCTAAAGAATGATAATAAATACTACATTATTTAAACGCAAACAAAAATTGATTTTCAGTTTAAAATATTTCTCCATAATGTTTGTTTGCACCTAAAACTAATGTTTCTTGCGTTTCTTTGTTCGTTTCTTTCAAAAAAAATCGGATAGATTTTTCGTAATGAATGATAGTAAATACTAAATTATTCAAATGCAAACCAAAGTTTGTGTTCAATTTAAAATATTTCTCCACAATCTTTGTTTGCACCTAAACCACATGTTTCATTCGTTTGTTTGCTCATTTTAACAAAAATAACACGGCTAGATTTTTCCTAAAGAATGATAATAAATACTACATTATTTAAACGCAAACAAAAATTGATTTTCATTTTAAAATATTTCTCCATAATCTTTGTTTGCACCTAAAACTAATGTTTGTGCGTTTCTTTGTTCGTTTCTTTCAAAAAAAATCGGATAGATTTTTCGTAATGAATGATAGTAAATACTAAATTATTCAAATGCAAACCAAAGTTTGTGTTCAATTTAAAATATTTCTCCACAATCTTTGTTTGCACCTAAAACTCATGTTTCATGCGTTTGTTTGCTCATTTTAACAAAAATAACACGGCTAGATTTTTCCTAAAGAATGATAATAAATACTACATTATTTAAACGCAAACAAAAATTGATTTTCAGTTTAAAATATTTCTCCATAATGTTTGTTTGCACCTAAAACTAATGTTTCATGCGTTTGTTTGTTCGTTTCTTTCAAAAAAACCGGATAGATTTTTCGTAAAGAATGATAGTAAATACTAAATTATTCAAATGCAAACCAAAGTTTGTGTTCAATTTAAAATATTTCTCCACAATCTTTGTTTGCACCTAAAACTCATGTTTCATGCGTTTGTTTGCTCATTTTAACAAAAATAACACGGCTAGATTTTTCCTAAAGAATGATAATAAATACTACATTATTTAAACGCAAACAAAAATTGATTTTCAATTTAAAATATTTCTCCATAATGTTTGTTTGCACCTAAAACTAATGTTTCGTGCGTTTGTTTGCTCGTTTCTTTCAAAAAAAACTCGGATAGATTTTTCGTAAAGAATGATAGTAAATACTAAATTATTCAAATGCAAACCAAAGTTTGTGTTCAATTTAAAATATTTCTCCACAATCTTTGTTTGCACCTAAAACTCATGTTTCATGCGTTTGTTTGCTCATTTTAACAAAAATAACACGGCTAGATTTTTCCTAAAGAATGATAATAAATACTACATTATTTAAACGCAAACAAAAATTGATTTTCAATTTAAAATATTTCTCCATAATGTTTGTTTGCACCTAAAACTAATGTTTCATGCGTTTGTTTGCTCGTTTTTTTCAAAAAAATAACGGATAGATTTTTCGTAAAGAATGATAGTAAATACTAAATTATTCAAATGCAAACCAAAGTTGTTTGTTCAATTTAAAATATTTCTCCACAATCTTTGTTTGCACCTAAAACTCATGTTTCATGCGTTTGTTTGCTCATTTTAACAAAAATAACACGGCTAGATTTTTCCTAAAGAATGATAATAAATACTACATTATTTAATAGCAAACAAAAATTGATTTTCAGTTTAAAATATTTCTCCATAATGTTTGTTTGCACCTAAAACTAATGTTTCGTGCGTTTTTTTGCTCGTTTCTTTCAAAAAAAACCGGATAGATTTTTCGTAAAGAATGATAGTAAATACTAAATTATTCAAATGCAAACCAAAGTTTGTGTTCAATTTAAAATATTTCTCCACAATCTTTGTTTGCACCTAAAACTCATGTTTCATGCGTTTGTTTGCTCATTTTAACAAAAAAATAACACGGCTAGATTTTTCCTAAAGAATGATAATAAATACTACATTATTTAAACGCAAACAAAAATTGATTTTCAGTTTAAAATATTTCTCCATAATGTTTGTTTGCACCTAAAACTAATGTTTCGTGCGTTTGTTTGTTCGTTTCTTTCAAAAAAAATCGGATAGATTTTTCGTAATGAATGATAGTAAATACTAAATTATTCAAATGCAAACCAAAGTTTGTGTTCAATTTAAAATATTTCTCCACAATCTTTGTTTGCACCTAAAACTCATGTTTCATGCGTTTGTTTGCTCATTTTAACAAAAATAACACGGCTAGATTTTTCCTAAAGAATGATAATAAATACTACATTATTTAAACGCAAACAAAAATTGATTTTCATTTTAAAATATTTCTCCATAATGTTTGTTTGCACCTAAGACTAATGTTTCGTGCATTTTTTTGTTCGTTTCTTTCAAAAAAACTCGGATAGCTTTTTCGTAATGAATGATAGTAAATACTAAATTATTCAAATGCAAACCAAAGTTTGTGTTCAATTTAAAATATTTCTCCACAATCTTTGTTTGCACCTAAAACTCATGTTTCATGCGTTTGTTTGCTCATTTTAACAAAAATAACACGGCTAGATTTTTCCTAAAGAATGATAATAAATACTACATTATTTAAACGCAAACAAAAATTGATTTTCAGTTTAAAATATTTCTCCATAATGTTTGTTTGCACCTAAAACTAATGTTTCGTGCGTTTCTTTGTTCGTTTCTTTCAAAAAAAATCGGATAGATTTTTCGTAAATGAATGATAGTAAATACTAAATTATTCAAATGCAAACCAAAGTTTGTGTTCAATTTAAAATATTTCTCCACAATCTTTGTTTGCACCTAAAACTCATGTTTCATGCGTTTGTTTGCTCATTTTAACAAAAATAACACGGCTAGATTTTTCCTAAAGAATGATAATAAATACTACATTATTTAAACGCAAACAAAAATTGATTTTCATTTTAAAATATTTCTCCATAATGTTTGTTTGCACCTAAAACTAATGTTTCGTGCGTTTCTTTGTTCGTTTCTTTCAAAAAAAATCGGATAGATTTTTCGTAATGAATGATAGTAAATACTAAATTATTCAAATGCAAACCAAAGTTTGTGTTCAATTTAAAATATTTCTCCACAATCTTTGTTTGCACCTAAAACTCATGTTTCATGCGTTTGTTTGCTCATTTTAACAAAAATAACACGGCTAGATTTTTCCTAAAGAATGATAATAAATACTACATTATTTAAACGCAAACAAAAATTGATTTTCAGTTTAAAATATTTCTCCATAATGTTTGTTTGCACCTAAAACTAATGTTTCGTGCGTTTCTTTGTTCGTTTCTTTCAAAAAAACTCGGATAGATTTTTCGTAAAGAATGATAGTAAATACTAAATTATTCAAATGCAAACCAAAGTTTGTGTTCAATTTAAAATATTTCTCCACAATCTTTGTTTGCACCTAAAACTCATGTTTCATGCGTTTGTTTGCTCATTTTAACAAAAATAACACGGCTAGATTTTTCCTAAAGAATGATAATAAATACTACATTATTTAAACGCAAACAAAAATTGATTTTCAGTTTAAAATATTTCTCCATAATGTTTGTTTGCACCTAAAACTAATGTTTCGTGCGTTTCTTTGTTCGTTTCTTTCAAAAAAAATCGGATAGATTTTTCGTAATGAATGATAGTAAATACTAAATTATTCAAATGCAAACCAAAGTTTGTGTTCAATTTAAAATATTTCTCCACAATCTTTGTTTGCACCTAAAACCACATGTTTCATGCGTTTGTTTGCTCATTTTAACAAAAATAACACGGCTAGATTTTTCCTAAAGAATGATAATAAATACTACATTATTTAAACGCAAACAAAAATTGATTTTCAGTTTAAAATATTTCTCCATAATGTTTGTTTGCACCTAAAACTAATGTTTCGTGCGTTTCTTTGTTCGTTTCTTTCAAAAAAAATCGGATAGATTTTTCGTAATGAATGATAGTAAATACTAAATTATTCAAATGCAAACCAAAGTTTGTGTTCAATTTAAAATATTTCTCCACAATCTTTGTTTGCACCTAAACCACATGTTTCATTCGTTTGTTTGCTCATTTTAACAAAAATAACACGGCTAGATTTTTCCTAAAGAATGATAATAAATACTACATTATTTAAACGCAAACAAAAATTGATTTTCAGTTTAAAATATTTCTCCATAATGTTTGTTTGCACCTAAAACTAATGTTTTAGTGTGTTTCTTTGTTCGTTTCTTTCAAAAAAAATCGGATAGATTTTTCGTAATGAATGATAGTAAATACTAAATTATTCAAATGCAAACCAAAGTTTGTGTTCAATTTAAAATATTTCTCCACAATCTTTGTTTGCACCTAAAACTCATGTTTCATGCGTTTGTTTGCTCATTTTAACAAAAATAACACGGCTAGATTTTTCCTAAAGAATGATAATAAATACTACATTATTTAAACGCAAACAAAAATTGATTTTCAGTTTAAAATATTTCTCCATAATGTTTGTTTGCACCTAAAACTAATGTTTCATGCGTTTGTTTGTTCGTCTCTTTCAAAAAAAACTCGAATAGATTTTTCGTAAAGAATGATAGTAAACACTAAATTATTCAAATTCAAAGCAAAGTTTGTGTTCAATTTAAAATATTTATCGACAATCTTTGTTTGCACCTAAAACTCATATTTCATGCGTTTGTTTGCTCATTTTAACAAAAATAACACGGCTAGATTTTTTCTAAAGAATGATAATAAATACTACATTATTGAAAGCAAACTAAAATTGATTTTCATTTTAAAATATTTCTCTATAATCTTTGTTTGCACCTAAGACTAATGTTTCGTGCGTTTCTTTGCTCGTTTCTTTCAAAAAAATCGGATAGATTTTTCGTAAAGAATGATAGTAAATACTAAATTATTCAAATGCAAACCAAAGTTTTTGTTCAATTTAAAATATTTCTCCACAATCTTTGTTTGCACCTAAAACTCATGTTTCATGCGTTTGTTTGCTCATTTTAACAAAAATAACACGGCTAGATTTTTCCTAAAGAATGATAATAAATACTACATTATTTAAACGCAAACAAAAATTGATTTTCAGTTTAAAATATTTCTCCATAATGTTTGTTTGCACCTAAAACTAATGTTTCTTGCGTTTCTTTGTTCGTTTCTTTCAAAAAAAATCGGATAGATTTTTCGTAATGAATGATAGTAAATACTAAATTATTCAAATGCAAACCAAAGTTTGTGTTCAATTTAAAATATTTCTCCACAATCTTTGTTTGCACCTAAACCACATGTTTCATTCGTTTGTTTGCTCATTTTAACAAAAATAACACGGCTAGATTTTTCCTAAAGAATGATAATAAATACTACATTATTTAAACGCAAACAAAAATTGATTTTCAGTTTAAAATATTTCTCCATAATGTTTGTTTGCACCTAAAACTAATGTTTCGTGCGTTTCTTTGTTCGTTTCTTTCAAAAAAAATCGGATAGATTTTTCGTAATGAATGATAGTAAATACTAAATTATTCAAATGCAAACCAAAGTTTGTGTTCAATTTAAAATATTTCTCCACAATCTTTGTTTGCACCTAAAACACATGTTTCATTCGTTTGTTTGCTCATTTTAACAAAAATAACACGGCTAGATTTTTCCTAAAGAATGATAATAAATACTACATTATTTAAACGCAAACAAAAATTGATTTTCAGTTTAAAATATTTCTCCATAATGTTTGTTTGCACCTAAAACTAATGTTTCGTGCGTTTCTTTGTTCGTTTCTTTCAAAAAAAATCGGATAGATTTTTCGTAATGAATGATAGTAAATACTAAATTATTCAAATGCAAACCAAAGTTTGTGTTCAATTTAAAATATTTCTCCACAATCTTTGTTTGCACCTAAAACTCATGTTTCATGCGTTTGTTTGCTCATTTTAACAAAAATAACACGGCTAGATTTTTCCTAAAGAATGATAATAAATACTACATTATTTAAACGCAAACAAAAATTGATTTTCAGTTTAAAATATTTCTCCATAATGTTTGTTTGCACCTAAAACTAATGTTTCATGCGTTTGTTTGTTCGTCTCTTTCAAAAGAACTCGAATAGATTTTTCGTAAAGAATGATAGTAAACACTAAATTATTCAAATGCAAAGCAAAGTTTGTGTTCAATTTAAAATATTTATCGACAATCTTTGTTTGCACCTAAAACTCATGTTTCATGCGTTTGTTTGCTCATTTTAACAAAAATAACACGGCTAGATTTTTTCTAAAGAATGATAATAAATACTACATTATTGAAAGCAAACTAAAATTGATTTTCATTTTAAAATATTTCTCTATAATCTTTGTTTGCACCTAAGACTAATGTTTCGTGCGTTTCTTTGCTCGTTTCTTTCAAAAAAACTCGGATAGATTTTTCGTAAAGAATGATAGTAAATACTAAATTATTCAAATGCAAACCAAAGTTTTTGTTCAATTTAAAATATTTCTCCACAATCTTTGTTTGCACCTAAAACTCATGTTTCATGCGTTTGTTTGCTCATTTTAACAAAAATAACACGGCTAGATTTTTCCTAAAGAATGATAATAAATACTACATTATTTAAACGCAAACAAAAATTGATTTTCAGTTTAAAATATTTCTCCATAATGTTTGTTTGCACCTAAAACTAATGTTTCTTGCGTTTCTTTGTTCGTTTCTTTCAAAAAAAACGGATAGATTTTTCGTAATGAATGATAGTAAATACTAAATTATTCAAATGCAAACCAAAGTTTGTGTTCAATTTAAAATATTTCTCCACAATCTTTGTTTGCACCTAAACCACATGTTTCATTCGTTTGTTTGCTCATTTTAACAAAAATAACACGGCTAGATTTTTCCTAAAGAATGATAATAAATACTACATTATTTAAACGCAAACAAAAATTGATTTTCAGTTTAAAATATTTCTCCATAATGTTTGTTTGCACCTAAAACTAATGTTTCGTGCGTTTCTTTGTTCGTTTCTTTCAAAAAAAATCGGATAGATTTTTCGTAATGAATGATAGTAAATACTAAATTATTCAAATGCAAACCAAAGTTTGTGTTCAATTTAAAATATTTCTCCACAATCTTTGTTTGCACCTAAAACTCATGTTTCATTCGTTTGTTTGCTCATTTTAACAAAAATAACACGGCTAGATTTTTCCTAAAGAATGATAATAAATACTACATTATTTAAACGCAAACAAAAATTGATTTTCAGTTTAAAATATTTCTCCATAATGTTTGTTTGCACCTAAAACTAATGTTTCGTGCGTTTCTTTGTTCGTTTCTTTCAAAAAAAATCGGATAGATTTTTCGTAATGAATGATAGTAAATACTAAATTATTCAAATGCAAACCAAAGTTTGTGTTCAATTTAAAATATTTCTCCACAATCTTTGTTTGCACCTAAAACCACATGTTTCATGCGTTTGTTTGCTCATTTTAACAAAAATAACACGGCTAGATTTTTCCTAAAGAATGATAATAAATACTACATTATTTAAACGCAAACAAAAATTGATTTTCAGTTTAAAATATTTCTCCATAATGTTTGTTTGCACCTAAAACTAATGTTTCGTGCGTTTCTTTGTTCGTTTCTTTCAAAAAAAATCGGATAGATTTTTCGTAATGAATGATAGTAAATACTAAATTATTCAAATGCAAACCAAAGTTTGTGTTCAATTTAAAATATTTCTCCACAATCTTTGTTTGCACCTAAAACTCATGTTTCATGCGTTTGTTTGCTCATTTTAACAAAAATAACACGGCTAGATTTTTCCTAAAGAATGATAATAAATACTACATTATTTAAACGCAAACAAAAATTGATTTTCAGTTTAAAATATTTCTCCATAATGTTTGTTTGCACCTAAAACTAATGTTTCGTGCGTTTCTTTGTTCGTTTCTTTCAAAAAAAATCGGATAGATTTTTCGTAATGAATGATAGTAAATACTAAATTATTCAAATGCAAACCAAAGTTTGTGTTCAATTTAAAATATTTCTCCACAATCTTTGTTTGCACCTAAAACTCATGTTTCATGCGTTTGTTTGCTCATTTTAACAAAAATAACACGGCTAGATTTTTCCTAAAGAATGATAATAAATACTACATTATTTAAACGCAAACAAAAATTGATTTTCAGTTTAAAATATTTCTCCATAATGTTTGTTTGCACCTAAAACTAATGTTTCGTGCGTTTCTTTGTTCGTTTCTTTCAAAAAAAATCGGATAGATTTTTCGTAATGAATGATAGTAAATACTAAATTATTCAAATGCAAACCAAAGTTTGTGTTCAATTTAAAATATTTCTCCACAATCTTTGTTTGCACCTAAACCACATGTTTCATTCGTTTGTTTGCTCATTTTAACAAAAATAACACGGCTAGATTTTTCCTAAAGAATGATAATAAATACTACATTATTTAAACGCAAACAAAAATTGATTTTCAGTTTAAAATATTTCTCCATAATGTTTGTTTGCACCTAAAACTAATGTTTCGTGCGTTTCTTTGTTCGTTTCTTTCAAAAAAAATCGGATAGATTTTTCGTAATGAATGATAGTAAATACTAAATTATTCAAATGCAAACCAAAGTTTGTGTTCAATTTAAAATATTTCTCCACAATCTTTGTTTGCACCTAAAACTCATGTTTCATGCGTTTGTTTGGCTCATTTTAACAAAAATAACACGGCTAGATTTTTCCTAAAGAATGATAATAAATACTACATTATTTAAACGCAAACAAAAATTGATTTTCAGTTTAAAATATTTCTCCATAATGTTTGTTTGCACCTAAAACTAATGTTTCATGCGTTTCTTTGTTCGTTTCTTTCAAAAAAACTCGGATAGATTTTTCGTAAAGAATGATAGTAAATACTAAATTATTCAAATGCAAACCAAAGTTTGTGTTCAATTTAAAATATTTCTCCACAATCTTTGTTTGCACCTAAAACTCATGTTTCATGCGTTTGTTTGCTCATTTTAACAAAAATAACACGGCTAGATTTTTCCTAAAGAATGATAATAAATACTACATTATTTAAACGCAAACAAAAATTGATTTTCATTTTAAAATATTTCTCCATAATGTTTGTTTGCACCTAAAACTAATGTTTCGTGCGTTTCTTTGTTCGTTTCTTTCAAAAAAACTCGGATAGATTTTTCGTAATGAATGATAGTAAATACTAAATTATTCAAATGCAAACCAAAGTTTGTGTTCAATTTAAAATATTTCTCCACAATCTTTGTTTGCACCTAAAACTCATGTTTCATGCGTTTGTTTGCTCATTTTAACAAAAATAACACGGCTAGATTTTTCCTAAAGAATGATAATAAATACTACATTATTTAAACGCAAACAAAAATTGATTTTCAGTTTAAAATATTTCTCCATAATGTTTGTTTGCACCTAAAACTAATGTTTCTTGCGTTTCTTTGTTCGTTTCTTTCAAAAAAAATCGGATAGATTTTTCGTAATGAATGATAGTAAATACTAAATTATTCAAATGCAAACCAAAGTTTGTGTTCAATTTAAAATATTTCTCCACAATCTTTGTTTGCACCTAAACCACATGTTTCATTCGTTTGTTTGCTCATTTTAACAAAAATAACACGGCTAGATTTTTCCTAAAGAATGATAATAAATACTACATTATTTAAACGCAAACAAAAATTGATTTTCAGTTTAAAATATTTCTCCATAATGTTTGTTTGCACCTAAAACTAATGTTTCGTGCGTTTCTTTGTTCGTTTCTTTCAAAAAAAATCGGATAGATTTTTCGTAATGAATGATAGTAAATACTAAATTATTCAAATGCAAACCAAAGTTTGTGTTCAATTTAAAATATTTCTCCACAATCTTTGTTTGCACCTAAAACTCATGTTTCATTCGTTTGTTTGCTCATTTTAACAAAAATAACACGGCTAGATTTTTCCTAAAGAATGATAATAAATACTACATTATTTAAACGCAAACAAAAATTGATTTTCAGTTTAAAATATTTCTCCATAATGTTTGTTTGCACCTAAAACTAATGTTTCGTGCGTTTCTTTGTTCTCGTTTCTTTCAAAAAAAATCGGATAGATTTTTCGTAATGAATGATAGTAAATACTAAATTATTCAAATGCAAACCAAAGTTTGTGTTCAATTTAAAATATTTCTCCACAATCTTTGTTTGCACCTAAAACTCATGTTTCATGCGTTTGTTTGCTCATTTTAACAAAAATAACACGGCTAGATTTTTCCTAAAGAATGATAATAAATACTACATTATTTAAACGCAAACAAAAATTGATTTTCAGTTTAAAATATTTCTCCATAATGTTTGTTTGCACCTAAAACTAATGTTTCGTGCGTTTCTTTGTTCGTTTCTTTCAAAAAAACTCGGATAGATTTTTCGTAAAGAATGATAGTAAATACTAAATTATTCAAATGCAAACCAAAGTTTGTGTTCAATTTAAAATATTTCTCCACAATCTTTGTTTGCACCTAAAACTCATGTTTCATGCGTTTGTTTGCTCATTTTAACAAAAATAACACGGCTAGATTTTTCCTAAAGAATGATAATAAATACTACATTATTTAAACGCAAACAAAAATTGATTTTCAGTTTAAAATATTTCTCCATAATGTTTGTTTGCACCTAAAACTAATGTTTCGTGCGTTTCTTTGTTCGTTTCTTTCAAAAAAACTCGGATAGATTTTTCGTAATGAATGATAGTAAATACTAAATTATTCAAATGCAAACCAAAGTTTGTGTTCAATTTAAAATATTTCTCCACAATCTTTGTTTGCACCTAAAACTCATGTTTCATGCGTTTGTTTGCTCATTTTAACAAAAATAACACGGCTAGATTTTTCCTAAAGAATGATAATAAATACTACATTATTTAAACGCAAACAAAAATTGATTTTCAGTTTAAAATATTTCTCCATAATGTTTGTTTGCACCTAAAACTAATGTTTCGTGCGTTTCTTTGTTCGTTTCTTTCAAAAAAAATCGGATAGATTTTTCGTAATGAATGATAGTAAATACTAAATTATTCAAATGCAAACCAAAGTTTGTGTTCAATTTAAAATATTTCTCCACAATCTTTGTTTGCACCTAAACCACATGTTTCATTCGTTTGTTTGCTCATTTTAACAAAAATAACACGGCTAGATTTTTCCTAAAGAATGATAATAAATACTACATTATTTAAACGCAAACAAAAATTGATTTTCAGTTTAAAATATTTCTCCATAATGTTTGTTTGCACCTAAAACTAATGTTTCGTGCGTTTCTTTGTTCGTTTCTTTCAAAAAAAATCGGATAGATTTTTCGTAATGAATGATAGTAAATACTAAATTATTCAAATGCAAACCAAAGTTTGTGTTCAATTTAAAATATTTCTCCACAATCTTTGTTTGCACCTAAACCACATGTTTCATTCGTTTGTTTGCTCATTTTAACAAAAATAACACGGCTAGATTTTTCCTAAAGAATGATAATAAATACTACATTATTTAAACGCAAACAAAAATTGATTTTCAGTTTAAAATATTTCTCCATAATGTTTGTTTGCACCTAAAACTAATGTTTCGTGCGTTTCTTTGTTCGTTTCTTTCAAAAAAAAATCGGATAGATTTTTCGTAAAGAATGATAGTAAATACTAAATTATTCAAATGCAAACCAAAGTTTGTGTTCAATTTAAAATATTTCTCCACAATCTTTGTTTGCACCTAAAACTCATGTTTCATGCGTTTGTTTGCTCATTTTAACAAAAATAACACGGCTAGATTTTTCCTAAAGAATGATAATAAATACTACATTATTTAAACGCAAACAAAAATTGATTTTCATTTTAAAATATTTCTCCATAATGTTTGTTTGCACCTAAAACTAATGTTTCGTGCGTTTCTTTGCTCGTTTCTTTCAAAAAAAATCGGATAGATTTTTCGTAATGAATGATAGTAAATACTAAATTATTCAAATGCAAACCAAAGTTTGTGTTCAATTTAAAATATTTCTCCACAATCTTTGTTTGCACCTAAAACTCATGTTTCATGCGTTTGTTTGCTCATTTTAACAAAAATAACACGGCTAGATTTTTCCTAAAGAATGATAATAAATACTACATTATTTAAACGCAAACAAAAATTGATTTTCAGTTTAAAATATTTCTCCATAATGTTTGTTTGCACCTAAAACTAATGTTTCGTGCGTTTCTTTGTTCGTTTCTTTCAAAAAAAATCGGATAGATTTTTCGTAATGAATGATAGTAAATACTAAATTATTCAAATGCAAACCAAAGTTTGTGTTCAATTTAAAATATTTCTCCACAATCTTTGTTTGCACCTAAACCACATGTTTCATTCGTTTGTTTGCTCATTTTAACAAAAATAACACGGCTAGATTTTTCCTAAAGAATGATAATAAATACTACATTATTTAAACGCAAACAAAAATTGATTTTCAGTTTAAAATATTTCTCCATAATGTTTGTTTGCACCTAAAACTAATGTTTCGTGCGTTTCTTTGTTCGTTTCTTTCAAAAAAAATCGGATAGATTTTTCGTAATGAATGATAGTAAATACTAAATTATTCAAATGCAAACCAAAGTTTGTGTTCAATTTAAAATATTTCTCCACAATCTTTGTTTGCACCTAAAACACATGTTTCATTCGTTTGTTTGCTCATTTTAACAAAAATAACACGGCTAGATTTTTCCTAAAGAATGATAATAAATACTACATTATTTAAACGCAAACAAAAATTGATTTTCAGTTTAAAATATTTCTCCATAATGTTTGTTTGCACCTAAAACTAATGTTTCGTGCGTTTCTTTGTTCGTTTCTTTCAAAAAAAATCGGATAGATTTTTCGTAATGAATGATAGTAAATACTAAATTATTCAAATGCAAACCAAAGTTTGTGTTCAATTTAAAATATTTCTCCACAATCTTTGTTTGCACCTAAACCACATGTTTCATTCGTTTGTTTGCTCATTTTAACAAAAATAACACGGCTAGATTTTTCCTAAAGAATGATAATAAATACTACATTATTTAAACGCAAACAAAAATTGATTTTCAGTTTAAAATATTTCTCCATAATGTTTGTTTGCACCTAAAACTAATGTTTCGTGCGTTTCTTTGTTCGTTTCTTTCAAAAAAAATCGGATAGATTTTTCGTAATGAATGATAGTAAATACTAAATTATTCAAATGCAAACCAAAGTTTGTGTTCAATTTAAAATATTTCTCCACAATCTTTGTTTGCACCTAAAACTCATGTTTCATGCGTTTGTTTGCTCATTTTAACAAAAATAACACGGCTAGATTTTTCCTAAAGAATGATAATAAATACTACATTATTTAAACGCAAACAAAAATTGATTTTCAGTTTAAAATATTTCTCCATAATGTTTGTTTGCACCTAAAACTAATGTTTCGTGCGTTTCTTTGTTCGTTTCTTTCAAAAAAAATCGGATAGATTTTTCGTAATGAATGATAGTAAATACTAAATTATTCAAATGCAAACCAAAGTTTGTGTTCAATTTAAAATATTTCTCCACAATCTTTGTTTGCACCTAAACCACATGTTTCATTCGTTTGTTTGCTCATTTTAACAAAAATAACACGGCTAGATTTTTCCTAAAGAATGATAATAAATACTACATTATTTAAACGCAAACAAAAATTGATTTTCAGTTTAAAATATTTCTCCATAATGTTTGTTTGCACCTAAAACTAATGTTTCGTGCGTTTCTTTGTTCGTTTCTTTCAAAAAAAATCGGATAGATTTTTCGTAATGAATGATAGTAAATACTAAATTATTCAAATGCAAACCAAAGTTTGTGTTCAATTTAAAATATTTCTCCACAATCTTTGTTTGCACCTAAACCACATGTTTCATTCGTTTGTTTGCTCATTTTAACAAAAATAACACGGCTAGATTTTTCCTAAAGAATGATAATAAATACTACATTATTTAAACGCAAACAAAAATTGATTTTCAGTTTAAAATATTTCTCCATAATGTTTGTTTGCACCTAAAACTAATGTTTCGTGCGTTTCTTTGTTCGTTTCTTTCAAAAAAAATCGGATAGATTTTTCGTAATGAATGATAGTAAATACTAAATTATTCAAATGCAAACCAAAGTTTGTGTTCAATTTAAAATATTTCTCCACAATCTTTGTTTGCACCTAAAACTCATGTTTCATTCGTTTGTTTGCTCATTTTAACAAAAATAACACGGCTAGATTTTTCCTAAAGAATGATAATAAATACTACATTATTTAAACGCAAACAAAAATTGATTTTCAGTTTAAAATATTTCTCCATAATGTTTGTTTGCACCTAAAACTAATGTTTCGTGCGTTTCTTTGTTCGTTTCTTTCAAAAAAATCGGATAGATTTTTCGTAATGAATGATAGTAAATACTAAATTATTCAAATGCAAACCAAAGTTTGTGTTCAATTTAAAATATTTCTCCACAATCTTTGTTTGCACCTAAAACTCATGTTTCATGCGTTTGTTTGCTCATTTTAACAAAAATAACACGGCTAGATTTTTCCTAAAGAATGATAATAAATACTACATTATTTAAACGCAAACAAAAATTGATTTTCAGTTTAAAATATTTCTCCATAATGTTTGTTTGCACCTAAAACTAATGTTTCGTGCGTTTCTTTGTTCGTTTCTTTCAAAAAAACTCGGATAGATTTTTCGTAATGAATGATAGTAAATACTAAATTATTCAAATGCAAACCAAAGTTTGTGTTCAATTTAAAATATTTCTCCACAATCTTTGTTTGCACCTAAAACACATGTTTCATTCGTTTGTTTGCTCATTTTAACAAAAATAACACGGCTAGATTTTTCCTAAAGAATGATAATAAATACTACATTATTTAAACGCAAACAAAAATTGATTTTCAGTTTAAAATATTTCTCCATAATGTTTGTTTGCACCTAAAACTAATGTTTCGTGCGTTTCTTTGTTCGTTTCTTTCAAAAAAAATCGGATAGATTTTTCGTAATGAATGATAGTAAATACTAAATTATTCAAATGCAAACCAAAGTTTGTGTTCAATTTAAAATATTTCTCCACAATCTTTGTTTGCACCTAAACCACATGTTTCATTCGTTTGTTTGCTCATTTTAACAAAAATAACACGGCTAGATTTTTCCTAAAGAATGATAATAAATACTACATTATTTAAACGCAAACAAAAATTGATTTTCAGTTTAAAATATTTCTCCATAATGTTTGTTTGCACCTAAAACTAATGTTTCGTGCGTTTCTTTGTTCGTTTCTTTCAAAAAAAATCGGATAGATTTTTCGTAATGAATGATAGTAAATACTAAATTATTCAAATGCAAACCAAAGTTTGTGTTCAATTTAAAATATTTCTCCACAATCTTTGTTTGCACCTAAACCACATGTTTCATTCGTTTGTTTGCTCATTTTAACAAAAATAACACGGCTAGATTTTTCCTAAAGAATGATAATAAATACTACATTATTTAAACGCAAACAAAAATTGATTTTCAGTTTAAAATATTTCTCCATAATGTTTGTTTGCACCTAAAACTAATGTTTCGTGCGTTTCTTTGTTCGTTTCTTTCAAAAAAAATCGGATAGATTTTTCGTAATGAATGATAGTAAATACTAAATTATTCAAATGCAAACCAAAGTTTGTGTTCAATTTAAAATATTTCTCCACAATCTTTGTTTGCACCTAAAACTCATGTTTCATGCGTTTGTTTGCTCATTTTAACAAAAATAACACGGCTAGATTTTTCCTAAAGAATGATAATAAATACTACATTATTTAAACGCAAACAAAAATTGATTTTCAGTTTAAAATATTTCTCCATAATGTTTGTTTGCACCTAAAACTAATGTTTCGTGCGTTTCTTTGTTCGTTTCTTTCAAAAAAAATCGGATAGATTTTTCGTAATGAATGATAGTAAATACTAAATTATTCAAATGCAAACCAAAGTTTGTGTTCAATTTAAAATATTTCTCCACAATCTTTGTTTGCACCTAAAACACATGTTTCATTCGTTTGTTTGCTCATTTTAACAAAAATAACACGGCTAGATTTTTCCTAAAGAATGATAATAAATACTACATTATTTAAACGCAAACAAAAATTGATTTTCATTTTAAAATATTTCTCCATAATGTTTGTTTGCACCTAAAACTAATGTTTCGTGCGTTTCTTTGCTCGTTTCTTTCAAAAAAAATCGGATAGATTTTTCGTAATGAATGATAGTAAATACTAAATTATTCAAATGCAAACCAAAGTTTGTGTTCAATTTAAAATATTTCTCCACAATCTTTGTTTGCACCTAAAACTCATGTTTCATGCGTTTGTTTGCTCATTTTAACAAAAATAACACGGCTAGATTTTTCCTAAAGAATGATAATAAATACTACATTATTTAAACGCAAACAAAAATTGATTTTCAGTTTAAAATATTTCTCCATAATGTTTGTTTGCACCTAAAACTAATGTTTCGTGCGTTTCTTTGTTCGTTTCTTTCAAAAAAAATCGGATAGATTTTTCGTAATGAATGATAGTAAATACTAAATTATTCAAATGCAAACCAAAGTTTGTGTTCAATTTAAAATATTTCTCCACAATCTTTGTTTGCACCTAAACCACATGTTTCATTCGTTTGTTTGCTCATTTTAACAAAAATAACACGGCTAGATTTTTCCTAAAGAATGATAATAAATACTACATTATTTAAACGCAAACAAAAATTGATTTTCAGTTTAAAATATTTCTCCATAATGTTTGTTTGCACCTAAAACTAATGTTTCGTGCGTTTCTTTGTTCGTTTCTTTCAAAAAAAATCGGATAGATTTTTCGTAATGAATGATAGTAAATACTAAATTATTCAAATGCAAACCAAAGTTTGTGTTCAATTTAAAATATTTCTCCACAATCTTTGTTTGCACCTAAACCACATGTTTCATTCGTTTGTTTGCTCATTTTAACAAAAATAACACGGCTAGATTTTTCCTAAAGAATGATAATAAATACTACATTATTTAAACGCAAACAAAAATTGATTTTCAGTTTAAAATATTTCTCCATAATGTTTGTTTGCACCTAAAACTAATGTTTCGTGCGTTTCTTTGTTCGTTTCTTTCAAAAAAAATCGGATAGATTTTTCGTAATGAATGATAGTAAATACTAAATTATTCAAATGCAAACCAAAGTTTGTGTTCAATTTAAAATATTTCTCCACAATCTTTGTTTGCACCTAAAACACATGTTTCATGCGTTTGTTTGCTCATTTTAACAAAAATAACACGGCTAGATTTTTCCTAAAGAATGATAATAAATACTACATTATTTAAACGCAAACAAAAATTGATTTTCAGTTTAAAATATTTCTCCATAATGTTTGTTTGCACCTAAAACTAATGTTTCGTGCGTTTCTTTGTTCGTTTCTTTCAAAAAAAATCGGATAGATTTTTCGTAATGAATGATAGTAAATACTAAATTATTCAAATGCAAACCAAAGTTTGTGTTCAATTTAAAATATTTCTCCACAATCTTTGTTTGCACCTAAAACCACATGTTTCATTCGTTTGTTTGCTCATTTTAACAAAAATAACACGGCTAGATTTTTCCTAAAGAATGATAATAAATACTACATTATTTAAACGCAAACAAAAATTGATTTTCAGTTTAAAATATTTCTCCATAATGTTTGTTTGCACCTAAAACTAATGTTTCGTGCGTTTCTTTGTTCGTTTCTTTCAAAAAAAATCGGATAGATTTTTCGTAATGAATGATAGTAAATACTAAATTATTCAAATGCAAACCAAAGTTTGTGTTCAATTTAAAATATTTCTCCACAATCTTTGTTTGCACCTAAACCACATGTTTCATTCGTTTGTTTGCTCATTTTAACAAAAATAACACGGCTAGATTTTTCCTAAAGAATGATAATAAATACTACATTATTTAAACGCAAACAAAAATTGATTTTCAGTTTAAAATATTTCTCCATAATGTTTGTTTGCACCTAAAACTAATGTTTCGTGCGTTTCTTTGTTCGTTTCTTTCAAAAAAAATCGGATAGATTTTTCGTAATGAATGATAGTAAATACTAAATTATTCAAATGCAAACCAAAGTTTGTGTTCAATTTAAAATATTTCTCCACAATCTTTGTTTGCACCTAAAACACATGTTTCATGCGTTTGTTTGCTCATTTTAACAAAAATAACACGGCTAGATTTTTCCTAAAGAATGATAATAAATACTACATTATTTAAACGCAAACAAAAATTGATTTTCAGTTTAAAATATTTCTCCATAATGTTTGTTTGCACCTAAAACTAATGTTTCGTGCGTTTCTTTGTTCGTTTCTTTCAAAAAAAATCGGATAGATTTTTCGTAATGAATGATAGTAAATACTAAATTATTCAAATGCAAACCAAAGTTTGTGTTCAATTTAAAATATTTCTCCACAATCTTTGTTTGCACCTAAACCACATGTTTCATTCGTTTGTTTGCTCATTTTAACAAAAATAACACGGCTAGATTTTTCCTAAAGAATGATAATAAATACTACATTATTTAAACGCAAACAAAAATTGATTTTCAGTTTAAAATATTTCTCCATAATGTTTGTTTGCACCTAAAACTAATGTTTCGTGCGTTTCTTTGCTCGTTTCTTTCAAAAAAAATCGGATAGATTTTTCGTAATGAATGATAGTAAATACTAAATTATTCAAATGCAAACCAAAGTTTGTGTTCAATTTAAAATATTTCTCCACAATCTTTGTTTGCACCTAAAACCACATGTTTCATGCGTTTGTTTGCTCATTTTAACAAAAATAACACGGCTAGATTTTTCCTAAAGAATGATAATAAATACTACATTATTTAAACGCAAACAAAAATTGATTTTCAGTTTAAAATATTTCTCCATAATGTTTGTTTGCACCTAAAACTAATGTTTCGTGCGTTTCTTTGTTCGTTTCTTTCAAAAAAAATCGGATAGATTTTTCGTAATGAATGATAGTAAATACTAAATTATTCAAATGCAAACCAAAGTTTGTGTTCAATTTAAAATATTTCTCCACAATCTTTGTTTGCACCTAAACCACATGTTTCATTCGTTTGTTTGCTCATTTTAACAAAAATAACACGGCTAGATTTTTCCTAAAGAATGATAATAAATACTACATTATTTAAACGCAAACAAAAATTGATTTTCAGTTTAAAATATTTCTCCATAATGTTTGTTTGCACCTAAAACTAATGTTTCGTGCGTTTCTTTGTTCGTTTCTTTCAAAAAAAATCGGATAGATTTTTCGTAATGAATGATAGTAAATACTAAATTATTCAAATGCAAACCAAAGTTTGTGTTCAATTTAAAATATTTCTCCACAATCTTTGTTTGCACCTAAACCACATGTTTCATTCGTTTGTTTGCTCATTTTAACAAAAATAACACGGCTAGATTTTTCCTAAAGAATGATAATAAATACTACATTATTTAAACGCAAACAAAAATTGATTTTCAGTTTAAAATATTTCTCCATAATGTTTGTTTGCACCTAAAACTAATGTTTCGTGCGTTTCTTTGTTCGTTTCTTTCAAAAAAAATCGGATAGATTTTTCGTAATGAATGATAGTAAATACTAAATTATTCAAATGCAAACCAAAGTTTGTGTTCAATTTAAAATATTTCTCCACAATCTTTGTTTGCACCTAAAACTCATGTTTCATGCGTTTGTTTGCTCATTTTAACAAAAATAACACGGCTAGATTTTTCCTAAAGAATGATAATAAATACTACATTATTTAAACGCAAACAAAAATTGATTTTCAGTTTAAAATATTTCTCCATAATGTTTGTTTGCACCTAAAACTAATGTTTCGTGCGTTTCTTTGTTCGTTTCTTTCAAAAAAAATCGGATAGATTTTTCGTAATGAATGATAGTAAATACTAAATTATTCAAATGCAAACCAAAGTTTGTGTTCAATTTAAAATATTTCTCCACAATCTTTGTTTGCACCTAAAACACATGTTTCATGCGTTTGTTTGCTCATTTTAACAAAAATAACACGGCTAGATTTTTCCTAAAGAATGATAATAAATACTACATTATTTAAACGCAAACAAAAATTGATTTTCAGTTTAAAATATTTCTCCATAATGTTTGTTTGCACCTAAAACTAATGTTTCGTGCGTTTCTTTGTTCGTTTCTTTCAAAAAAAATCGGATAGATTTTTCGTAATGAATGATAGTAAATACTAAATTATTCAAATGCAAACCAAAGTTTGTGTTCAATTTAAAATATTTCTCCACAATCTTTGTTTGCACCTAAACCACATGTTTCATTCGTTTGTTTGCTCATTTTAACAAAAATAACACGGCTAGATTTTTCCTAAAGAATGATAATAAATACTACATTATTTAAACGCAAACAAAAATTGATTTTCAGTTTAAAATATTTCTCCATAATGTTTGTTTGCACCTAAAACTAATGTTTCGTGCGTTTCTTTGTTCGTTTCTTTCAAAAAAAATCGGATAGATTTTTCGTAATGAATGATAGTAAATACTAAATTATTCAAATGCAAACCAAAGTTTGTGTTCAATTTAAAATATTTCTCCACAATCTTTGTTTGCACCTAAACCACATGCTTCATGCGTTTGTTTGCTCATTTTAACAAAAATAACACGGCTAGATTTTTCCTAAAGAATGATAATAAATACTACATTATTTAAACGCAAACAAAAATTGATTTTCAGTTTAAAATATTTCTCCATAATGTTTGTTTGCACCTAAAACTAATGTTTCGTGCGTTTCTTTGTTCGTTTCTTTCAAAAAAAATCGGATAGATTTTTCGTAATGAATGATAGTAAATACTAAATTATTCAAATGCAAACCAAAGTTTGTGTTCAATTTAAAATATTTCTCCACAATCTTTGTTTGCACCTAAAACCACATGTTTCATTCGTTTGTTTGCTCATTTTAACAAAAATAACACGGCTAGATTTTTCCTAAAGAATGATAATAAATACTACATTATTTAAACGCAAACAAAAATTGATTTTCAGTTTAAAATATTTCTCCATAATGTTTGTTTGCACCTAAAACTAATGTTTCGTGCGTTTCTTTGTTCGTTTCTTTCAAAAAAAATCGGATAGATTTTTCGTAATGAATGATAGTAAATACTAAATTATTCAAATGCAAACCAAAGTTTGTGTTCAATTTAAAATATTTCTCCACAATCTTTGTTTGCACCTAAACCACATGTTTCATTCGTTTGTTTGCTCATTTTAACAAAAATAACACGGCTAGATTTTTCCTAAAGAATGATAATAAATACTACATTATTTAAACGCAAACAAAAATTGATTTTCAGTTTAAAATATTTCTCCATAATGTTTGTTTGCACCTAAAACTAATGTTTCGTGCGTTTCTTTGTTCGTTTCTTTCAAAAAAAATCGGATAGATTTTTCGTAATGAATGATAGTAAATACTAAATTATTCAAATGCAAACCAAAGTTTGTGTTCAATTTAAAATATTTCTCCACAATCTTTGTTTGCACCTAAACCACATGTTTCATTCGTTTGTTTGCTCATTTTAACAAAAATAACACGGCTAGATTTTTCCTAAAGAATGATAATAAATACTACATTATTTAAACGCAAACAAAAATTGATTTTCAGTTTAAAAATATTTCTCCATAATGTTTGTTTGCACCTAAAACTAATGTTTCGTGTGTTTCTTTGTTCGTTTCTTTCAAAAAAAATCGGATAGATTTTTCGTAATGAATGATAGTAAATACTAAATTATTCAAATGCAAACCAAAGTTTGTGTTCAATTTAAAATATTTCTCCACAATCTTTGTTTGCACCTAAAACACATGTTTCATGCGTTTGTTTGCTCATTTTAACAAAAATAACACGGCTAGATTTTTCCTAAAGAATGATAATAAATACTACATTATTTAAACGCAAACAAAAATTGATTTTCAGTTTAAAATATTTCTCCATAATGTTTGTTTGCACCTAAAACTAATGTTTCGTGCGTTTCTTTGTTCGTTTCTTTCAAAAAAAATCGGATAGATTTTTCGTAATGAATGATAGTAAATACTAAATTATTCAAATGCAAACCAAAGTTTGTGTTCAATTTAAAATATTTCTCCACAATCTTTGTTTGCACCTAAACCACATGTTTCATTCGTTTGTTTGCTCATTTTAACAAAAATAACACGGCTAGATTTTTCCTAAAGAATGATAATAAATACTACATTATTTAAACGCAAACAAAAATTGATTTTCAGTTTAAAATATTTCTCCATAATGTTTGTTTGCACCTAAAACTAATGTTTCGTGCGTTTCTTTGTTCGTTTCTTTCAAAAAAAATCGGATAGATTTTTCGTAATGAATGATAGTAAATACTAAATTATTCAAATGCAAACCAAAGTTTGTGTTCAATTTAAAATATTTCTCCACAATCTTTGTTTGCACCTAAAACTCATGTTTCATGCGTTTGTTTGCTCATTTTAACAAAAATAACACGGCTAGATTTTTCCTAAAGAATGATAATAAATACTACATTATTTAAACGCAAACAAAAATTGATTTTCAGTTTAAAATATTTCTCCATAATGTTTGTTTGCACCTAAAACTAATGTTTCGTGCGTTTTTTTTGTTCGTTTCTTTCAAAAAAAATCGGATAGATTTTTCGTAATGAATGATAGTAAATACTAAATTATTCAAATGCAAACCAAAGTTTGTGTTCAATTTAAAATATTTCTCCACAATCTTTGTTTGCACCTAAACCACATGTTTCATTCGTTTGTTTGCTCATTTTAACAAAAATAACACGGCTAGATTTTTCCTAAAGAATGATAATAAATACTACATTATTTAAACGCAAACAAAAATTGATTTTCAGTTTAAAATATTTCTCCATAATGTTTGTTTGCACCTAAAACTAATGTTTCGTGCGTTTCTTTGTTCGTTTCTTTCAAAAAAAATCGGATAGATTTTTCGTAATGAATGATAGTAAATACTAAATTATTCAAATGCAAACCAAAGTTTGTGTTCAATTTAAAATATTTCTCCACAATCTTTGTTTGCACCTAAAACACATGTTTCATTCGTTTGTTTGCTCATTTTAACAAAAATAACACGGCTAGATTTTTCCTAAAGAATGATAATAAATACTACATTATTTAAACGCAAACAAAAATTGATTTTCAGTTTAAAATATTTCTCCATAATGTTTGTTTGCACCTAAAACTAATGTTTCGTGCGTTTCTTTGTTCGTTTCTTTCAAAAAAAATCGGATAGATTTTTCGTAATGAATGATAGTAAATACTAAATTATTCAAATGCAAACCAAAGTTTGTGTTCAATTTAAAATATTTCTCCACAATCTTTGTTTGCACCTAAAACCACATGTTTCATTCGTTTGTTTGCTCATTTTAACAAAAATAACACGGCTAGATTTTTCCTAAAGAATGATAATAAATACTACATTATTTAAACGCAAACAAAAATTGATTTTCAGTTTAAAAATATTTCTCCATAATGTTTGTTTGCACCTAAAACTAATGTTTCGTGCGTTTCTTTGTTCGTTTCTTTCAAAAAAATCGGATAGATTTTTCGTAATGAATGATAGTAAATACTAAATTATTCAAATGCAAACCAAAGTTTGTGTTCAATTTAAAATATTTCTCCACAATCTTTGTTTGCACCTAAACCACATGTTTCATTCGTTTGTTTGCTCATTTTAACAAAAATAACACGGCTAGATTTTTCCTAAAGAATGATAATAAATACTACATTATTTAAACGCAAACAAAAATTGATTTTCAGTTTAAAATATTTCTCCATAATGTTTGTTTGCACCTAAAACTAATGTTTCGTGCGTTTCTTTGTTCGTTTCTTTCAAAAAAAATCGGATAGATTTTTCGTAATGAATGATAGTAAATACTAAATTATTCAAATGCAAACCAAAGTTTGTGTTCAATTTAAAATATTTCTCCACAATCTTTGTTTGCACCTAAACCACATGTTTCATTCGTTTGTTTGCTCATTTTAACAAAAATAACACGGCTAGATTTTTCCTAAAGAATGATAATAAATACTACATTATTTAAACGCAAACAAAAATTGATTTTCAGTTTAAAATATTTCTCCATAATGTTTGTTTGCACCTAAAACTAATGTTTCGTGCGTTTCTTTGTTCGTTTCTTTCAAAAAAATCGGATAGATTTTTCGTAATGAATGATAGTAAATACTAAATTATTCAAATGCAAACCAAAGTTTGTGTTCAATTTAAAATATTTCTCCACAATCTTTGTTTGCACCTAAAACACATGTTTCATGCGTTTGTTTGCTCATTTTAACAAAAATAACACGGCTAGATTTTTCCTAAAGAATGATAATAAATACTACATTATTTAAACGCAAACAAAAATTGATTTTCAGTTTAAAATATTTCTCCATAATGTTTGTTTGCACCTAAAACTAATGTTTCGTGCGTTTCTTTGTTCGTTTCTTTCAAAAAAAATCGGATAGATTTTTCGTAATGAATGATAGTAAATACTAAATTATTCAAATGCAAACCAAAGTTTGTGTTCAATTTAAAATATTTCTCCACAATCTTTGTTTGCACCTAAACCACATGTTTCATTCGTTTGTTTGCTCATTTTAACAAAAATAACACGGCTAGATTTTTCCTAAAGAATGATAATAAATACTACATTATTTAAACGCAAACAAAAATTGATTTTCAGTTTAAAATATTTCTCCATAATGTTTGTTTGCACCTAAAACTAATGTTTCGTGCGTTTCTTTGCTCGTTTCTTTCAAAAAAAATCGGATAGATTTTTCGTAATGAATGATAGTAAATACTAAATTATTCAAATGCAAACCAAAGTTTGTGTTCAATTTAAAATATTTCTCCACAATCTTTGTTTGCACCTAAACCACATGTTTCATTCGTTTGTTTGCTCATTTTAACAAAAATAACACGGCTAGATTTTTCCTAAAGAATGATAATAAATACTACATTATTTAAACGCAAACAAAAATTGATTTTCAGTTTAAAATATTTCTCCATAATGTTTGTTTGCACCTAAAACTAATGTTTCGTGCGTTTCTTTGTTCGTTTCTTTCAAAAAAAATCGGATAGATTTTTCGTAATGAATGATAGTAAATACTAAATTATTCAAATGCAAACCAAAGTTTGTGTTCAATTTAAAATATTTCTCCACAATCTTTGTTTGCACCTAAACCACATGTTTCATTCGTTTGTTTGCTCATTTTAACAAAAATAACACGGCTAGATTTTTCCTAAAGAATGATAATAAATACTACATTATTTAAACGCAAACAAAAATTGATTTTCAGTTTAAAAATATTTCTCCATAATGTTTGTTTGCACCTAAAACTAATGTTTCGTGTGTTTCTTTGTTCGTTTCTTTCAAAAAAAATCGGATAGATTTTTCGTAATGAATGATAGTAAATACTAAATTATTCAAATGCAAACCAAAGTTTGTGTTCAATTTAAAATATTTCTCCACAATCTTTGTTTGCACCTAAACCACATGTTTCATTCGTTTGTTTGCTCATTTTAACAAAAATAACACGGCTAGATTTTTCCTAAAGAATGATAATAAATACTACATTATTTAAACGCAAACAAAAATTGATTTTCAGTTTAAAATATTTCTCCATAATGTTTGTTTGCACCTAAAACTAATGTTTCGTGCGTTTCTTTGTTCGTTTCTTTCAAAAAAAATCGGATAGATTTTTCGTAATGAATGATAGTAAATACTAAATTATTCAAATGCAAACCAAAGTTTGTGTTCAATTTAAAATATTTCTCCACAATCTTTGTTTGCACCTAAACCACATGTTTCATTCGTTTGTTTGCTCATTTTAACAAAAATAACACGGCTAGATTTTTCCTAAAGAATGATAATAAATACTACATTATTTAAACGCAAACAAAAATTGATTTTCAGTTTAAAATATTTCTCCATAATGTTTGTTTGCACCTAAAACTAATGTTTCGTGCGTTTCTTTGTTCGTTTCTTTCAAAAAAAATCGGATAGATTTTTCGTAATGAATGATAGTAAATACTAAATTATTCAAATGCAAACCAAAGTTTGTGTTCAATTTAAAATATTTCTCCACAATCTTTGTTTGCACCTAAACCACATGTTTCATTCGTTTGTTTGCTCATTTTAACAAAAATAACACGGCTAGATTTTTCCTAAAGAATGATAATAAATACTACATTATTTAAACGCAAACAAAAATTGATTTTCAGTTTAAAATATTTCTCCATAATGTTTGTTTGCACCTAAAACTAATGTTTCGTGCGTTTCTTTGTTCGTTTCTTTCAAAAAAAATCGGATAGATTTTTCGTAATGAATGATAGTAAATACTAAATTATTCAAATGCAAACCAAAGTTTGTGTTCAATTTAAAATATTTCTCCACAATCTTTGTTTGCACCTAAACCACATGTTTCATTCGTTTGTTTGCTCATTTTAACAAAAATAACACGGCTAGATTTTTCCTAAAGAATGATAATAAATACTACATTATTTAAACGCAAACAAAAATTGATTTTCAGTTTAAAATATTTCTCCATAATGTTTGTTTGCACCTAAAACTAATGTTTCGTGCGTTTCTTTGTTCGTTTCTTTCAAAAAAAATCGGATAGATTTTTCGTAATGAATGATAGTAAATACTAAATTATTCAAATGCAAACCAAAGTTTGTGTTCAATTTAAAATATTTCTCCACAATCTTTGTTTGCACCTAAAACTCATGTTTCATGCGTTTGTTTGCTCATTTTAACAAAAATAACACGGCTAGATTTTTCCTAAAGAATGATAATAAATACTACATTATTTAAACGCAAACAAAAATTGATTTTCAGTTTAAAATATTTCTCCATAATGTTTGTTTGCACCTAAAACTAATGTTTCGTGCGTTTCTTTGTTCGTTTCTTTCAAAAAAAATCGGATAGATTTTTCGTAATGAATGATAGTAAATACTAAATTATTCAAATGCAAACCAAAGTTTGTGTTCAATTTAAAATATTTCTCCACAATCTTTGTTTGCACCTAAACCACA